>JBBYHO010531657.1:0-16406 GCA_038382025.1 Adansonia gregorii | reverse complement strand
AAATAATGTTTATGTGTAATTGTAAAAAAATGTGTAATGCTTATTCACATTACCTTTGATAATATACATGTGTAATAAATAATATAATTTATGTAATTATAATATTTTATGTGGTGTTATTTTCTATTATCTAATTGTAATAAATTTTTGTTACTTACAAAATTTTTATGTAAGTGTAATAAATTTATGTATTACAATTTTTATTATCTTTTATCATAATTTATGTACGTAACTAATGTATATGTGTAATTATAATAAAAATATATAATGTTAAGTTATATTATCAATCATAATAATTTATGTAATAGATAATATAACTTATTTAACTATAATATTTATTGATAATTTTAAAATTTTTTATGATAATGATTTATGTAACTTATAATATATTTATATAATTATAATAATTTTATGTATTATTATATAATAATATATGTAAAAACTAATAAAAAAGAGGCTACCGGCTATGGGAAGCGCTGCTTAGAAGTCCCCATTAAAGATATCCAAGCCAAAACCAATCAATTTCGGCTCAACTCTATTGAGAATAAAATAAATTTGAATTAATTTTTAAAATTTAAAATATTATAAATTAATTAAAATAAATCAATTTGATTCAATTAATTATGACATCAATATTTTATTTTATAATTTATATATTTATATCATATTTATATATTTATATTAAAATTATATTTAAAATATTTTATATTTAAAATATTTTAATAAAATAATAATTTTATATTATATAATTTTTTAAAAATATTTATATAATATTTTTATTATTTATATATATGCATAATTATATACAAAATTGCGAGGGCGCCCTAACTTGATTAACTGCAGGGAGGAGGGAATGCGCCGCTGGAGTTACGTGTCCTGACCCTGAGGATCGGGAACCGTGTCCGTATTACGTGTTGGCTTTCCTGTAGGCTTTGTGGGAGAAATCATATTCACCGAATCGAGGGTGGTAGAATGAATCGAACAGCAATTTTAATGAATGTAAAACTTTCAACTTTTGCATGATAAAATGTATACTCCTATTTACATTTTTTTTAATTTATAATATCAAATATGATATAATTATTATGAAATTTTAAAAATAAATTATTAATAAATTAAAATATATAAAAAATAAATTAATAATATTTTAAAATTTATATAAATATATAATATTTTAAATATAAATTATAAAAAGTAAAATATGAAATGATATGAATGAACTAATTTTCAAATATACTTTTATGACTGGCTGTACTTTTTTTTATTCTCGGTCCCCTTGAATGAAATGGATGTACCTTCAAGAAGCTCCCGTGAATTTTCGAATTTGCTCGTTTATAAAAATCTTAAACTAGAATTCTGGTTCTCCTCTCAAAAAAAAAAAAAAGGGGAAAAAATTATAACTGTTGGATTAAATCCAACGTCAGATGAATTACTGTGTAATAAAGGTGAATGAAACATTTGAGTTAAACTTAAATTTTTTATTCTATTTTACTAATTAAACTATTTAAATTTTTTAAGGAAATCCATTTAAACAAGGTAAAATCTTACTTTTTTAGTTAAAAGTATTTTGCGGGGATATTAAGAAAAGTTGCATCGGATATGATTATTTGTGCAATCAAGAGGGGCATATTAAGATTTGGAAGTCTTTATAAGTTTAATTACGTCACATTGATGCATGATACTAACTTCATATATATGTGTATACATAAATTTCGTGTCAAAAAATATGACAAAGAAAATTTGGAGACAAATAAGTCAACTTGATTTATCAGACTTGAATTGTAATATTTGGATGTTCTTTAAAATAAAAAAATCCTTTTATTCTTTTCTTTAATAAAAACTTCGATCCAAAGATCTTTTAGACTTGATCTTGAATCGATGAGGTCCGCTTCAAGGGTCTTCTAGACTTGATCTCAAAAAATAAAATTTATCTCCTCTCTGTTGTCAAAACAGGATCGAAGAATAGCTTCTTGAAGAATGAGAGCTATGTTCTTCGCGTTCTTGAGAGAAAACTTCTTGAGACTTCAGGATAACTTGAATATTCAAACTCTTCTTCTTCTCTTTAGGCTTGTGAATTGTGTGTAATAGCTTTGGTGGAGACCCCTTTTTATAAAGCCAATGAGCCAAGTAGAAAAGAGTTCCTAAAGAATATAATTTCTTTAATAAATTTATTTTGATGAATTATCTCTTAATTAATTTAATTTAATTAGAGATAAAACTCTTTTATTTATTTCTAAATTAATTTAAATTTAATTAGAGATAAAACTATTTTATTTATCTTTAAATTAATCTTAATTTAATTAAAGATAAATATCTATTTATGATGTAATCAATTGCACATGTTGATGCAGAATTTAATTGATAATTTCTTAATTAAAAGAAATATCAATTTACATTTGGTAGTTTATGATTGGTTAAAATTTTTCTCCTTATACAAATGCCCCCTCAAGACTTGGTTACGTACACGATTTTTTTTTTCGAGTGTAGCAAGTGAGCAAATCTTGAAATTTAATTTGAGACCAACATTTATTTGCACCTTTGTATTGGTCTTAAGATATTTGCAAGTTTCAATTTATTCCCACATGATCCTTATATATGATAAGTGAGAAATTTAATTTTGACTTGATATATATATATATATATTTTCTTGATGGCGTCATAGCCATGCATCAAGAGCCATCTCAAATGGTGCTTCATAATGACCGCGATTTTAACTCCTTGCCCAAAAAGATCACCATAAATCTTCTTGGCATTAATGTATATTCAACTAGGAATTGATCTTCCAAAGAAAGATAATACTTCATCAAAATTTATTTTAGTCAGAAGAGGATTTATATTCTAGGTTTATTTCAAGTTGAACTCAAATTTTAGTTCAACTAAGATTTCCTAGTTCAACTAGGATTTAGCATTTTTATTTCTTTTAAATGCCAATCTTAGTCCAATTGGAACTAGATTATTTTCTCTATAAAAGCAACACTTCTCCACCTAATTTTCTTATCAATTCCAAATTAAGATCTCTTCAAAAGTGAGGTAAACATTCTTTCTACTTCTTAGTCTCCATTTTTCTTTTTTTTTTCTTGTAATCTAGGCATAGAAATTTCATGCATCATGCTTCACTTGTCATCATCTATACATGAATCTAGACACTTTATTTTTTTTTTATTTGCCACCACAGACATCATGTTTATCTCATGTATTGACAAGTATTATTAATTTTAATTTTTTTGTCAGCTTGGAGATTTAATTATATATTAAGGTAACACTTTTAATTATATCCCAAGCTTTATATCAACATCATGTTGATCTCACGGTCATAATTTTTTTCTTGTAGGATCACCATGATATACTTCAAAGATCATCAAGAGTATCTCATAATTTTCTCTAAGGAAAATGAAGATATTGAAAAAGGATTACATCTCTTCACCGACAAACCCATATCTTGGTAGATACAAATCAATTTGACATCATTCATTCTTCCTTCTGCCTTAAAAGACTGGTTAACAAAACTCTCTTAAGCCTCCCATTCTTTCCCAAAGGCCCGATGTTTGTAATCAAATCTTCATGTCAAGACCACCAGGTCATCTGATCTTTATGTTAAAACCACAAGTTTATCCGATCTTCATGGAAAGATAATAAGTCCAATCAAGTTTGACATGCCTTAGAATAAGGAAGACTACTTGCGTATATAATGCTATTAACATCATTATACCTTCATGATCAAGATAAAGACAACGGCTAGTATAAATAAAGCTATTTATACATCATTATACATTTATAAGGAACCATTACCTTCAAATATGTTCTTGCTGTAATTTTTTCTTATTGCGATTTGGCTTTACATTCTCAATTACTGATCATGGGATGTTGGTGTCTTCTTCTATAGTATGATTATCTAATATATTATTCTCAAAATTGGCTTCATTCCAAGGATGAAGAAGCTCCAAGCAAACATGAAACCAACTGAAGTTACACATTTATTTTCATTCCTCTATGGGTTATGGAAGACGAACAAGATCATAGGCCAAATAGGATGCATTCAGGATATACTTATTAAGGAATTTGTACGTTTGCTTCTTGGTTAGCAAAGAATAAACAGACATTGTTGCTCATAGCCATATCCAAGTATATACATTCACATTACCATGGAAGGCACTCGGCAATGGGACTTCATAATTGGTTCTTCAAACTTTTATTCTTCTGTAGAGTCAACATATCATATTTCGAAGACCGCCAAGATTTTCTTGGCATTCTTTTCAAGGAAGATGAAGACATTAAAATGGATCACCTTTCTTTACAGACGAACCCATATTTGGTATGTATAAACTAACTTGAACATAATTATTTTTTTTGTGTTGTTGTTGTTGACTAAACTTGGCAATGAAACCAAGCTGCCTACGTACCTTTAAAGGATCAAGTCATAACATAGTTCATATATTTATTTATTTTTTTATGCTCTAACTTTTGCCTAAGCTGTCCTATAAAGAATTTTCAACTTAGTAAGCATCTTCTCTTTTTTTTTGAATGTGTAGTTTAAGCTCGTACTTAGGAGCAACATTTTGTGGAATAACAGTTTAAGCACGTGCTCAAGAGCATCATGTTTTAAGCAGATTATCGCTTTAAAAACTTGCCATTGATCGGTCCAATATTAACACCATCTTGATCAACAATCTTGTATGCACCATTGGTATAGGCTTCTTGAACAACATATGGTCCATCCCATTTTGAAAAGAACTTGTTACCCATGCGATGTGTGGTATTTATAGGTCTTCTCACAGCAAGGACTAAGTCTCCAACTTGAAATGACCGTGGCTTAACTTTTTTGTTAAAAGCTTTGGACAATCAAGCTTGACAGCATTCTAAGCGTTATTTTGCTTTTAATCTTTTCTCATATAAGGCTTCTAATTCCTCCAAGCATAGATGCACATTGTCTTCATCAACAATATCTTATTGAATTATAATCCTTAATGATGGAATTTGTCGCTTAAGTGGTAAAACAACTTCTACACCATAAACAAGCGAATATGGGGTAACTTGAGTTGGTGTCCGATATGTAGTATGATATGACCATAAAGCTTCTCCCATCCTTTTATGCCAATCTTTCTTTGAACGATTAACAACTTTCGTGAAAATATTGCATAAAGTCTTGTCAAATGCTTCTGCTAATCCATTTGCTAGAGCATGGTACATTAAAGAGTGATATTGCTTTAAGTCAAAAGTGCACATAATTTGCTCATGTCAAACTGCTTCCAATTATCAGTAATAATGTATCATGGTATGCCATACCGATAAATGATATTAATGCGAATGAAAGTTGCAATAGTTTCTTTCTTCACTTCTTTGTAAGGTGCTACTTCTGCCCACTTTGAAAAGTAATATATTGCTACAAGTATATACATATGCCCCATCGATCTCTTAGGTAATGGCCTTACCAAGTCAAGTCCCCAACCATCAAATGGCCAAGATGTAACTGTTGGATGTAATGGCTCAGGAGGTTGATGGATAAAATTAGCATGAAACTGACAAGTTTGACACTTCTTAGCGTAGTCGATGCTGTCTTTTACCATTGTAGGCCAATAGTATCCTATCTTTTTGATTTGAAAGTGCAACTTAGCTCCAGATTGATATGCACCATAAATTCTGGAATAAGCTTCTTGTAGAGCTTTGGATGCTTCCTCTTCTCCTAAACATCAAAGAAAGATTCCATCAAAAGAATGACGATAAAGTATACCCTTAAAGTAAATAAATCGAGGAGCTCGATGTTTTACTTTTGTTTTATGCTTTGAATCACTAGGTAATTTACCATACTCTAGATAATCAATCAACGATTGCCTCCAATCTTCTTTCTCAATTTCACAAATTGAAACAACGTTGGATTTGATATCTTTTATTTCAGAGATAGTATTTAACGGTAAGACCCATCATTTACACAAAGGAACCTTTACTTTAGCACTTGGTAATACAATAGATGATGCCAAACTGGTTAGAGAACCAGCTTATCTATTTTCTTTTCTTGGCATGTGTTCTAAGTTCACTTTATCAAACCATTCTAAGAGTTTCTTCGCATAGCTGACATATGATAAAAGCTCTAATTTTTTCACTTCATAAAGTGAAAGAAGTTGGTTCATGACCAATTTGGAATCTCATACATTTGAAGTTGGGTGACTTACATATCAATTGCCATCTCTAATCCAATGATCAGAGCTTGGTATTTTGCTACATTGTTGGAATAATTTTCAGTGAGAATGAATGCATAAGGTAATACATCACTTTCTAGAGTGATGAAGATAATACCCGCTCTAGCTCTATTTTACTGTTCAGTTCCATTAAATAACAACTTCCATGGCTTAGGAACTTCGATAAAAGTAACATCCTCATCGGGAAGATCTTCAGAGAACTCCCAATCATTTGGAATAGGATGGTTTGCTAGAAAATTAGCTAGTGCTTGTCCCTTAATAACCTTTTATGGAACATAAGTGATATCAAACTCTTGCAACAAGAGAGTCCATTTCGCCAATCTTCCACTAAGTACAGCCTTGGACATAAAATACTTAAGAGGATCTGCTCAGGATATCAAATGGACAATATGAGTTTGCAAATAATGCCTTAACTTTTTAACAGTGAACATTAATGTCATACAAGTCTTTTCAATAGGAGAATAATTTAACTCAGCACCATTAAGAGTTTTACTGAGATAGTACAGTGCATTTTACTTTTCTTCATCATTTTCTTCTGCTAACAATGCTTTTAAAGAACGTTCATGTGTAGCAATACAAAGATCAAAGGTCTTCCTCGTATAGGTGCTTTTAAAATAGGTGGCTACAACAAATACGCCTTAATGCTTTTGAAAGCATTACTACAAGCTTCATCCCAAATAAAAGGAACATATTTTTTCATCAACCGATTGAATGGTTGACATTGACTTGCGAAGTTTGATATGAAACGTAGAATATATGCTAATCTTCCATACAAACTTTTAAGTTTATGGAGATTACATGGTTCTGGCATTTTTATGATCGCATCTATCTTTGATTAATTAATCTTAATTCCACGATGTCTCACAATGAAACCTAGAAACTTGCCCGACGATACGCTAAAAGCACATTTCAATGGATTTATCTTTAATTCGTACATTCGTAATCTTTTAAACACTTGACGGAGATTAATGAGATGGTCTACCCTTTTTTTCGACTTTACAACTAAGTCATCCACGTAGCACTTGATATTTTGTGAAGCATATCATCGAAGATCTTTTGCATTGCTCTTTGGTATGTGGCACCAGCATTTTTAATCCAAAAGGCATAACTTTATAACAATATATCACTTTTGGAGTGCGAAAAGTAATAAGTTCTTAATCCTTTGGAGCCATGCAAATCTGATTATAACCAGATGACCTGTCCATGAAAGATAAAGCCTCATGACCAGTTGTAGCATCCATCATTATCTCAGTTAGAGAAAGAGGGAAACCATATTTCAGACAAGCATTATTTAAATCCTGAAAGTCCACACAAATTTAGAGTTGACCATTCTTCTTCCTTACTGGGACAATGTTTGATATCCAAGTAGGATACTTAACTTCTCTAATAAATCTGGCTTCAATAAGCTTATTGACTTCAGCTTCAATTTAAGGAATCAAGTCAGGATGAAATCATCGTTGAGCTTGTTTGATAGGTCAGACAGGCTTTTTGATACCCAAATAATGGACAGCTATTTTTGGATCAAATCCTGGCATTTCTTTATAGGTCCAAGCTAAGACGTCTTTGTACTTAATCAAAAGATCAATATAAGCTTTTTCTTCTTCTGAAGACAAGCAAGCACTAACAAAAATTAGACGTGGATCTTTACAAGTACCAATGTTAAACTCTTTTAGCTCATCAATCGTAGCCTGATTTCCTTCTTCAAATGATGAAAAGACTTCTTGAGCATCTTCTTCTTATGGTTTTTCATCAATTTCCTTTATATATATATGATGCGAAATGACAATTTCAATTTCTTCAAACTCTTTTTCCTTTGAAGATACATCTGCATGCTTTTTAGCCTTCAAAACTTCATTAGCAGTTACTTCCCACTCGATTTGCCTTTTCATTTGAGAAAGAATTTTGCTATGAATATCCTTTGCTTCATTAAAGGTTAACATTTTTCTTTTTCAACTTTGATTGTCTTTTTTTGGAGTTCAAACTTTCTAGCCTAGTATAAACGGGTATCGACTCACTTGTAGAAGCTTCATCAGCTTTTGGTCCTATCTGCTTAAACATGACCTTCGAGGTAATTGAATGCTCAAACGGCAAACACTAAGACCTGCGTTGAATATGTTCCCAAATGACTAAACACTAAAGGTCTCGATGGCTCTATTAAATCTTTTTGCTCCTCAAGAATTTCTTCGCATTTATATAACTTGAAGTTTCTTTACGAATCTTCAATTTTAATAAAGAAAATCCAAGTCTTTGTTTGGATGTTTTGACATGATCAGTCTTTTTTGGCCAGACTTGAGAAACGTTGATTGGACTTCGTGACTTTGCAATTGCTAGGTTCTTCTGTCAACTTAGCAATATCTTCTTGCTTATATCTAGCTTTGAAAAGTAGTCTATAGGCATTAGGGTCAAAACCTCTAGCTCGATAGGAAGAAAGATCTTGATGTTCAAAGAGTGATTGTTCAACTGGTTTAATATATCCTTTCGAAAGAGGTTTAAGAATTATTGATTCTTCCAAATTAGTGAGGGGCAGAGTCAAATTCTTTAAACCTCAACTGATTTTATCTTCGTTGGTAGAAGGAGTGAATTTTTTTTCCTTTTGCTTCAATTCTTTCACAGGAGCAGTCATTACTTCTTCAATGAAAACGCCCTCTATATAAAACTTAGCATCCACGAAATGAGCCTCAGTCGAGGTAAATGGCTTAGCATCAGCAACAATTGTCTTAAATTGACCATTTCTACAGTAGTTGAAGCATTGATGAATAGTGGAGAAAACCACACCATTTTGATGTATCCACGGTCATCCTAGTAGCATATTGTATGTTGTTTTGGCATCGATCACAAGAAAGAGTGGATGAGACTCCATGTCTCCAATGAAAAGTTGAAGTCTAAGCTTTCCCAGAGCTCTTTATCCCCCTTAGTTGAATCCTTGAATTAATAAACGACTTTGCATCATTTCATCTAAAGGAACTCCCAATTTCTTTCTTGTTTTTAAAAGAGGTATATTGACCACGAAACCATCATCCACTAAAATCCTATTGATCTTTTGTTCACAAGTAAATCCCATGACAAACAATGGTCGATTATAAGGAGTGGATCCTAGTAGTAGATCTTTATCAGTGAAGCTAATGCTCAAACCATAAGAATGATCTCTAGGTCCAATCACGACTATATCTATATTCCCTTCCTCTTTGAATTCTTTATCACCATCAATATTGTAACAAGTCATAGGGAGCAAATCTTCATTTCTGAATTGGATTGGCATGTATTTATTTAAAGTGACCAGTTTTCATGACCTTCTCCAAGTTGAATGTTTATACTTAGATGAACCTATTTTTATCAGGGGCATTTTGGGCTTTGGAGCTTTACATTGCTATCCGATCATCTTAGCACTTATGGGAACCTTCACAAGCTTTGGAAGATTTTGCTTTCTATGTCTTCGACGTGTGACTAATGTCTAGCTATCATCATATGTATTTACTTCATGCAATAGATGGTTGCCCCCATTCCCTTGGAGATCCACCATTTTATTTATGTTTAAAGGGAGTTTGATGGGATCAAAAGAGCCAAACTTTATGGTTCTATTTGAGAAATAAGGCACCATAGTGATTGAGGTCATGTTTATCGATACTATTTCTTCTTCAAATTCAATCTTTCCTCTTTCATAAAGTGCCATGATTTTGTCTTTCAAGACGAACCATTTTTCTACGGGGTGGCTAACTAATCGATAATATTTGCAATAGTTGGGATCATTAACTTTATTAGCTTCTTCAAGCTATTTCATCTCTGGCAATTGAATCAGCTTAGTCTTTAAAAGTTCTTTTAATATACTGGCAACATCAGAATAAGGGAACGAATACTTCTTTTCTTGCCTTTCCTTCAAGGTAACTTTATCTTTGCCTTTGTTTTTGGTAGGCGTAGATTTTACTTTTTGAGCTTGTTTTGACATAGGAAAGATCTTAAGAGGTTTGGTATCCAGAGCTATGGATTGTTTGCTTTCTCTTTTATTAGATAAAATTTTACCCACTTTTCGGATGTCTTGTTTTTCCTTACTCTTTTCGGCTTTTGCATAGGAGGCTCTTGATTTCCAAAAGATGATATACTTAACTCTATATCATGAGCATGAGTAGCTAACTCTTCAAAGGTCTTAGGTTTGATTCCTTGAAGAATTTAACGTAAGCCTTAATTCATGCCTTGTATACATATGTCAGGTGCATAAGACTCAGATAATCTTTCTTTGCAATTAAGGCTTAAATTCCTCCACCTATGGATGTAATCAATCACTGGTTCATCTTTCCAATGGCATGAGCTAATGAGTTCGATCATGCTAATGATGTGACGAGTGCCGTAAAACTGATTGAGAAATTTTCGTTCAAGTTATTTCCAGCTATCAATTGTTCCAGGCTTAAGATCGATATACCAATCAAAAGCATTACCCTTCAAGGATCGAACAAATTGTTTTACCATAAGATCTCCATATGTTCCAGCATTATTACAAGTTTCCATGAAGTAGGCAACATGTTGGAGTGGATTTCCTTTTCCATCGAACTGCTGAAACTTTGGAGGTTGGTAATTTTCAGGCATCTTTAAATGGTCAATCCTTATAGAATATGGCTTTGTATATGTGTATGAAGGTTGAATAACGCTGTCAACTTGATCCTTAATGGCTTCTTTGATAAGATCTTTGAGTTGACTTATTGTGACCACTTCACTAATCTTTTACTTTAACTGCATAGCATCTTCAATGTTGAGTTTTTTAACATCATTTTGAGGATTTAATTGACGATTTTCACCTAAGGTCGTTGATTTTTTTTCCAGTGGAAGTAGCCATTCTATCCATCAAGAAGGCATTATGTTCATCTTTTTCTCTAATACTTGCTGCAAGAGTTTCAACAGATTTTGCCAAAATTGCAACTTGCTCTTCAAGTGATGTGGTGCCAGTTGTCATGACATTTATTACTCCAAAGCTTGATTTTGGAGGAGATTATGGTTTAGAGCTACTGCTTGAATAGATATCTTGTTTTTTGAATGATTTTTGGTGAGTAGGACTTGATCCAGAATCAAGTTGTTCAACAGGAACTTCTTTTAATTCTTGACTTGAAAAAGTTTCAAATAGTAGATTTTGGTTTGACACTAGAGAAGTCTGATCATAAAGATTTAGTCTTTGCCCTAATGCCGTAAGGATGAGTAGTGACATCCATGCTGGCTGATGAAGTGAGGTAGACTACAGGATAAACACGAGCAGGTTTAAGAGTTGGTTTGTTGGCAAGGTTCTTCTTGAGAGCCATTGCAACTTGATAACTTGAATATTGAAGAAAAGAGATAAAAGGCAGAGATCGTCCCACCAGGCGTGGCAAAAATTTGTACACACAAATTTCGTGTAAAAAATATGACAAAAAAAATTTAAGGATAAATAAATCAACTTGATTTATCAGACTTGAATTGTAATCTCTGGATGTTCTTAAAATAAAGAAATGCTTTTATTCTTTTTTCAATAAAAACTTTGATCCAAGGGTTTTCTAGAATTGATCTTGAATCGATGAGGTCTGCTTCAAGGGTCTTCTAGACTTGATCTTGAAAAATGAAATTTATCTCCTCTCTGTTGTCAGAACAAGATCGAAGAGCAGCTTCTTAAAGAACAAGAGCCATGTTCTTCACATTTTTGAAAGAAAACTTCTTGAGACTTTGAAAGAACTTAAATCTTCAAAATCTTCTTCTTCTCTTTAGGCTTATGAATCATGTGTAATGGCTTTGGTGGAGACCCCTTTTTATAGTGCTAATGAGCCAAGTAGAAAAGAGTTCCTAAAGAATATAACTTCTTTAATAAATTTATCTTGATGAATTATCTTTTAATTAATTTAAATTTAATTAGAGATAAAACTATTTTGTTTATCTTTAAATTAATTTTAATTTAATTAAAGATAAATATCTATTTATGATGTAATCAATTTCACATGTTGATGCAGAATTTAATTGATAATTTCTTAATTAAAAGAAATATCAATTTACATGTAGCACTTTTGTGATTAGTCGAAATTTTTCTCCTTCTATAATACGTTTGTTCAAATTAGGCATATATGATAATTTGGATTTTAAATTTTGTTCAATATATCAGAATCTATAAATGTTATAGTTCAATATCATCTTATATTACTTTTTTATTTAAAACATTAAAATATAAAATGTTGTTATTTATTTAATTTATAGTAATTTTATTTTTTATTAAGATTTTTCACAAATAACATAATTTCTAATGTTTATATTGTAATATTATATATATTTATTCTTAATATGTTATAAATATAATATAATATAATTGAAAACATCAAAATAAGTCAAATTCACACTTTGAATATTAAAATTAAAACATGAACAATTTTTTGAACCAAACTTTTTTTTTCTTTTTTGAGTTTTATAATTTTATTTAGGGATGGTAGCAAATTGAATATCTGCATTTTTATAATATCTAAATTTGAATTTATAACTATCTTAAAATCTGAATCCGCTTATTATTCATATTAAATCTATACATTATTATTCAAATCCAAATCCAAATTAAATAACATTATTTGTCAAATATCTGAATCCGCAAAACAATTTGGATTCAATAAGTCAATTTCTTTTTAAACAAAACTATAACATTAAACTAAAATTAATTTTAATTCAAAGTTACTCATAATTAACAATTAATGAACAATTTTAAAATACAAAAATAAAAATTAGATAACAAAATAACAATTTTGACTTCTAAGACACAAAAAAAAATTAGATAATATGAAAAACAAGTTCCACTAATTAAAAGTGTTTGTTCCATAAATTAAAAACAATTAATGACATAACTTTTATAAAGTTAAATTATTAATAATATATAATACATGTAGCATAATTGTCATTAATCATAAATTATAAATAAATATGTGCTGTTACTGTAAATGGTAGATTATAATATAGTATTATATTATATTATATGTAAATTTAATTTTAATATTAATAGATATTATAATAATACATTACATAATATAATTTACTAATGTTGTTGATAGTTTTATATTGCATGTATAATACTATTGATATTATGGACACATGCTATAATAGTATTATGTATTATAATACAATGGATCTACTTAATACTAGCGTAAAAACTAAATAAGTTTTACAAATTTTATAATTCTTTATATGATTTATATTTGTTTAATGTAATTTTTATATTTCATATTCTATTTATTTATATCATGTATATCAAATTTTACGTAAATTAAAAATATCTAATAATTTATTCGATTAAAAAATTTTTAACCATTAGAAATATATTGAAAAAAATAATATTATTATCTTAATCCAAGGTCAACTTGTTAAAATGATAGTCTTATAAAAAGTTATTCATATATTAATTTTACACTAGCATAAGAAAAATATTTAAATAATATTATGCTATATAGAATATTTAAATATATTATATATATTTAATATTATAATAAAATATTTATATAAATATCAGCAATTCTAATTTTTTATAATTACATAACCAGTGATATTGTACTATATAATATGTTATTATACTATAATATATAAATATTAATTAATCATATATATATAATCTATATTATTTCAATTATATATACTATCTAATTAATACGTATATTATATTGTGTACAATATGTATGTAATTACATTACAATATTATAATATGTTAAATAATTAGTATATTTATGTCATTTTAGTGATTTAATTAATTAATTCAGTTTCATATTTTATTTTGAAAAACATTTTTTTAAAATTATTATACTTATATAAAAATTAATTTTAGTGGCATGTTTTCAAAATCTAAGATTAGTTCAATTAGTAAAATGTTTAATGGTTAGCCTTACAAGTCAAGTTTTAATTTTTAAATTAAGCATAAATTTTTTGTATTTTACAAAAGCATATTTTAATATATGAATCCGTCATTCGTGTGTGTAATATTGATTCACATAATATATTTGGATATCTTAATTCATTATTCATGTAAATAATGTAAATTCAAATAATAAATATTTGAGGCTCATATCCATTATTTATATAAGTAATATGAATATATAAAACACTGATAAAATAGTTCCAATTATTCAAATCCGTATTATCGACAATCATCCCTAATTATTCTCGAGCCTTCTCAAAAATTGGGTGGCCTTCAAACTTTGATAAGCCGGTCGATAATCAGTGAAAGTTAGCAGAGGTAGTAATTGGGCGGGTTCGGGTGGGTTCGGGACGGGTCCTTTTAGGTTTGAGTTTTTTCGAGTTCGGGCTGATTCAGATTCGGGCCAATTTGGGTTCAAACCAATTTGGGTTTGGGTTCAAGTCGAGTTTAGGTTTGAGTGTATTTTACATCATTTTTTAATTTTATATTAATGTAATCACTTTTACATAATTTTGAATTCGAAGCCTAGGCACGAATTTAGTCCCATCTGGCTTGAAAAAAATCTTAGTTCGGTTCTATGGGCCTATCCATGGCTCAAAAAATTTTTGAATTCTAAGCTGAAAGCCAAATTTGTCCTGGCAACCCATTTAAGTGTAAATCATTATTCATAATATTAAAAAGTTATCTTTATATTAATATTTTCATATTTATAATTAAATTTAAATAAAATATATTATTTTATTTAAAAAATATTGTTTTAGGTCGAGCATACTTGAAACTTAAAAGCTAAGACCTAGGCTTGATCGTGCCGAGCCTATTGTGTTGGGCAAGCTGTCTGGCCAATGGACAGGTCGTCTAGCTCATCAGCAGGTCTAGTTTCTAGTTTAACATATGATTTTTTTAATTTTTAATATGATATTATCTATTATGACTTTAATATTTTTTAATTTATCTTATTACTTTATTATATTACTATCAGATTCTAATTATCATTACTTGAAATCATAATAATAATAATAATAATATCAAAGAAGTACTTAAAATTTTACTACTAACATGCATAAACTCTCAATATTTAATGAATTTAACTAATTAAATTTAAAAAATAATAAATTGAGAATATACTTTATTAACAATGATTTCAAAGCTAATGATATGATTTATTTTTTGATAAATTATTATTTTATCATATATAAACTTGCTCAAGAATCAAGCTATCCACTTGGCCTAATTGGGCCTGGGCTTGGGTTCTCATATTTTGGTTTCAGACTAGCTCAATCTGACTCGGAACAGTTATTTTAAATTAAAATAAAATATATTTTATTTGATTTAAAATATAAAATATATAAATATTAATAAAAAATTCTTGAATGTGATGAATAATAATTCTAGTTTGAAGAAGTAAGTTTAGGCACATTAAATAAAGGCCTGCGCTTGGAATTTCAAAAAATTTAAGAAGCTGCTGGCCTAACCATAAGCAGGTTTAATCATATACAAAATATAAATTAAATTTTTAATATTTAATTAAATTATATATGGTATTAATATTCAATATTTAATATTTGATTATTTTTTATATGGTATTATCTATTATGGCTTTCATATTTTTTAATTTATCTTATTATTTTATTATATAATTATTAGATTCTAATTATCATTACTTATAATAATAATAATAATAATAATAATATTTTAAAAAAGTATTTAAAACAACTAATATACATAAATTTTTAATAATTAATGAGTTTAACTAAATAAATTAAAAAATATGATAAATCAATAATACACTTTATCCACAATATTTTCAAAGCTTATGATATGATATACTTTTTGATAAATTATTATTTCAACACACACAGACCTGTTCAAGTGTCGGCTACCCAGCTAACCCAATTGGGCCTGAGCTTTGGTTTTTATATTTTTGTTTTAGACTAGCTCGACTTAGTTGGAACAATGATTTTAAATTAAAATAATATATATTTTATTTAACTTTAATTATAAAATATATAAATATTAATAAAAATATATATTTAATGTGATGAATAGTAATTCTGACTTATATATGCAGATTTTAACATGTTAAATAAGAGCTTAGTCTTGCGATTTTAAAAAAATTTGGGTCGCAGCTCAGCCCGACCCATGAGCAGGTTTAATCATATATAAAATATAAATTAAATTTTTAATATTTAATTAAGCTATATATGGTATTAATATTTAATATATTTTTATATAGTATTATCTATCATGACTTTCATATTTTTTAATTTATCTTATTACTTTGTTATATTATTATAAGATTCTAATTACTGTTACTTAAAATA
>JBBYHO010531616.1:0-16411 GCA_038382025.1 Adansonia gregorii | reverse complement strand
GTATAAAGGCACAAATATAGCATTTAAGGGTGATTGGACCAAGGATCATTCCTTTTTATAAGGGCATCCATGTCCTTATTTCTAGATATTTTGCTCCCTTTTTCCTAGTTTTGCTTTTTCTTTTTGAAGTTTTTTTCATTTTGTTTTTAATTTTTTCATCATTTTTAAGGGAATCTCAAACTTTGGAAACTTGGTAGCCCCTTGGTATGAGGCATTTTTAGAATTGTAGAATAGGATATTAACCCTCATACTCCTTACATAGGTGTTCTCATTGCCTCTTTAATATGGGAGGTGATCTTTGATTAGGTTTTCAAAAGAATGAATTCATTAGGCTCAAAACAATAGCAAAGGGAAGTTCTTCTAATTTGGGAGAGGATGTTGAATGTTGGCCATTTTTCATCTCAAACATGACTATGTGAACTCAAGAATTATTTTTTGGAGAAAGTTCCTTTTGGAGAACTTTAAACCTTTTCATCACATGATGTTGCATTTAGTTTTCATTTTCATTTTTCTTATTTTTTTCAAAAGCATGCCTTAGTTCTCGTTTTCACTCTTTTTCACTTTACATGCTTAGACATGCCCCATTTTAGCTTGCCACCAATGGGAAATCACAAGGTGTTAAGGTTCACTAACAAGGGAGTCGAGTAGTAGGATATCAAGATGATAGGGGAAAACTAATTATGGAGGCCATAGCGGGTTCCAAGATGTACCTTAAGAAAGGTCTTTGGGAAATAGTTTAGAGGTATTAAACTAAAAAGGGATAACAAAAGACCAAAAAGTCATGGTGGGGACACAAGACATGCTTTGAGAAAGGCTTTTGGTAAATGGTTTAGAGGTATCAAAATGAAAGGAGAGAACAAGGACTAAGAGGTTATGGTGGGGACACATGGTAGCTTTATAGAGTTATCCCACGATGTGACTTAAAATGTTTTTAAGGTGTGGCTTAGTACCTTGGCTTTTGGTTTGTTGAGAAGGTAATAGATGTTTTTCAATACAATCCTAATATATGTCAAATTACCATTGATAGGATTATAGGAGAATATCATATTTCTTTGGTTCCCAAAAAGCCTATAAACTTTAAAAGATTGATCTTTATTGGTCCTATCAAGTCAAGGTTTTTGTTGGTTTGATGGTTTTGGTCTAGCCATGTGGCATAGTTTAAAATTGACTCTTTAAAGTTTTAGGTCTTATGATTAGTCAATTTTATGCATGGAAAAACCCGTAAGAAAAATAATATGTACGCAATCACTTGTATTCTCAAGATTTTTAATATCACGTTTTCATTAAATACATGATTTAAAGTTTAAAACATGTTGATTTCATAAAAGATGACAATTTGAAGGCAAAACCTTTTAACATAAAGCATGCTAAATTGGAATGCCCCCATTCTCCTAGGTTTACACATCTTGTTTCATAGTTAATCAAGATCTAGCCACTCTACTTCAATCAATCATTGTACTTTTATCTTTAGAGCCTTGCATATTTTTATGGAATAAATTATACAGCCTCTGTGATAACTGTAAGCAATAGTGTTATGACTTTTCAAGTAGGGTGGCTTTAGAGGTTTAAAGTAGAGTAGCACAGTAGATTATCTCAGATAAGTTGAGGAAGTAATTAGGTGTATGATATTAGGATTGGCTTTATTAGGGTTTTATCTTGACTGTCTCATTGGTTTTTTGAGCACTTCTTAACCATTTTCGCTAATAGATTAGTCTAGTTGTGTGTTGGAAGAGATGTATCAAGATAATCATCCAAAAATATGAATTTTCTTACCTTCAACTCTTCAAAAACCTTACCTTAACTAAGAATAATGGGAAAACTACCTATACTCATTTGACTGACGCTGACAATGCCTAAGGTAATGACCTTCGATATCTTAGTTAATGGCCCAGATATAATGGGCATCTACAGTTGCCCCTCTTTAACCATTATTGAGTATTAGGAACATGGCAAAGATAGATATATACATTTTGATAGGGTGAGATGATGTTTCTTGAATGCCTTCAAAAATAAGATTTAACTAAGATTTATTATGATGATAACAATATATTGGCGCTAATTTCGATGAAAGTTTGGATAAGTTTTGCATGGTTTGACATCCTTACTAGGCTTTTGGGTTTTTTTTCTAAAGTTTAACTTCCCTAGATAGGTGCTAGCTAATGTAGACTATGACTTAATAGGTGCCCAACTATTTGTGGATGGACTCAACCAGTACCCAACTTTTTATGGACTAACTCGATTAGTGTCTAGCTCATTGTAGATTGACTTGACTAGTGCCCAACTCTCCGTGGACAGACTTGATTGGCATCCAACTCTCTGTGGATAGACTTGATTGATATCCAGCTTGTTATGGATAGACTCGATTGGTGCGTGACTCTTTGTTGACAAACTCTATTGGTGCCAAGTTCTTATGGACAGAATCGATTAGTGCCCAACTCTTCATGGACAAACACGATACATGAAACATAAAACACTTCATAAAAAATGTTGCAGGCATCTTCGAGAGTGGCTTGTATGCTATCTGATTTAAAACATCCTCAAGAGAGGATTTTAATGATATCCTTAATAGATGCTCCAAAGTATTTAATGAAATATCTTTAAGAGAGATTTTAGAAATTTTGGAAAAATCCTTAAGAAAGGCTTTGAAAGGTTTTGATGAAAAATCCTCAAGAGAGGCTTTGAAGGTTTTTTGGATGAAATGTCCTCAAAAGAAGCTTTGGAAAACTTTTGGTTGACAAAAAATGTCTTCAAGAAAGGCTTAAGAGGTTTTTAGTGAAAATGTCATCGAGAGAAGTTAAAAGTTTTGAAACATCCTCAAAAGAGGCATTGGGGTTTTGCTAAAATATCTTTAAAAGAAGCTTTGAAGGTTTTTCAAGTTTCCTCAAGAGGGGTTCTAAAAATTTTTGATGAAATATCCTTAAGAAAGGCTTTGAAAAATGTCAGTAGAATCGTTCACTAACTAGTCTCAGATGACCACTATGAAGTGGCAGAAAACTTGGAATTGCCATCAATCATTCAAGGCTAGGCATGATCGGATGCCTATTAAAAATGGTATTCCTAGTTAAAAAACTTAAAACATCGATTTTAGAGTCTGTATGGTCTAGAGATTCATTGGGTGGGTTTGAGAGTTGGTTACATATAGGGAACGATTAGTTACGATTGATTGGATGCCTATTAAAAATGATATTCCTAGTTATGCATGCTGAAATGGCACCACCTAGCTATGTCTTACTAGGTTTCAGTTCTTTTGATTTTGACTTGTCATCATTTTGAATAATCACTTTATAATTCATGAGTTTTGTATAAAACCATAAACCCAAGTTTCAAAGAGAGTTTGGATCTCATAAGCATCTTATGGAGGTAGAAAACACAGAGATTTTAAACTAAAATGATTTCTAAATTAATCTTGGAAATCAGATATATCATGTCAGAGCTAGAGAGATATCGACACAGAATGCCACCTTGTAATTATTATAAAAAATATTTTAAAAAACATGAATGCAAAATGGACACCATAAAAGGAAAATGTTAGCAAGGATGGAAAAGAAAATAATAAATATCATATAAAAATAAACACACATGGCAAGGAAAAGAGAGAAGGAAGGGATGATCAAAATGTATCTCATAATTGTCTTTGATTATTAAGGAATAATCAAAGTGACAATCTTGAGACATGTTTAGATTAAACTCAGTGGTCACCTGAGGTATGCGAAAAAAGTTTGAATTAAAAATTTTGGATATGTTCGAGAGAGAAAAAAATTTAGGTTTTAAGCGAAGTTTAAAAGGCAAGGTTGTAGTATCCCTTTAAAAAATGAGGGTTAGAGTGCCCTAAAGATAGATTTTTTGGAACATATAGGGTTGTAGTATCTTTTTGGAAAATAAGGTTACAGAATCCTTGAAAAGTTTGATTTTGATTAAAGTTTTAAAGAGAAGGGTTATAGTGTCCCTTAGGAAAAGATTGATTTTTTATTGAAATTTTGAAAGGTAGGAGTTATAGTGTCTTCTTTGAAAATATTTGCTTTTTGATTGAAATTTGAAAGGCAGGGTTGTAATATCCTTTCGAAAAAGTAGGGTTGGCGTATCCCTAAAAGTGAAAACTTTTTTACATTTTAAAAAATATAGTGTTTTTAATGAAAATATTTTTTAAGCCTTGATCCGAGGTTAATAAGGGGTTGACACATATCCTTCGACATCATGAGGTTCATCGGACTTACTCAAAGGCATCTGAATGCTTTCGAAGGTGATTTTAAAAAATTCGTTAAACTTCGATAAGTGTTTGAAATAGAGGATAGCATCACATTGTTCTTATTCTTGAATTTACTTAGAGTTCATCCGAAGGCTTTGAAAGGTAAAAATAGTACCATTGGAAAGGCGACTCGATAAAGGTTAAGATAAAATATACTCCATAAATCCCAAAAAATTGTTTTTTGGGTGGAATTAATTTTTAAAGTTGAAGTTGTTTTAGCATTGATAGCACTTGTAGGGGAAATGGTGTGATGGACTATGAAGAATCACACCAGACTCATTTGAAGTTGTTAAATCATAAATAATACCTTCATAAAAAGGGAATTTCATGTAGTATTCAAGAATAATATTTTAAAATTCAAGACAAATCATCCGATGGGTCGAAATGACTCAAACAAAATGTAAATCATTCATTTTAGGTGTTTCAGGTACTATAAGTTTGAAAAATCATTATTCTTTCATCCCAAAAGTAATTTTTCAAGTCATGGTATTGAAAAAGTAATTCAATGCCTTTTGAGGGAAAATACTATAAAATTATAAAAAAATCATTTATAGTTTGAAAATAATGTTTCAGGTCATGGTTACAGTGCTGCCATGGCAAAAATGGAGTGTTCTTTGATATTTCGAGTTTTCTAGGGTTAAACTCAATCCATAGATGGTCAAATGTCTATGACAAAGTGAAAAGGGTGATATGGGCATTACGGGTTTATTCTACGATCCCTGAGTAGTTTGGGATGATTAAACAACCCATTAACTATGCCACAAACAAGGATGTTAAACTAGAAATAAGGCACTTTTTTAATAAATAAAAGGTTATTTTTCTTTTAAAAATCAAAATTTTTGAGCTCATTTAATCATTGATTTAGACCTAGAAAATTTGATTTATCCCCAAGATTAAAGGACTATTCAGTGAAAATATTAAATCCATACTGGTCTTCAACTATTGGTGGTAGCATAGACTTAACTTGGGTGTTTTCGAAAGTTAAAATTTTGTAGCCAACATGAAAGCATTTTGATGATGACATTAATAACAAAATATGACATGCATGGAGATGAACATATATAGCATAAAAGATGACATTTTAGCCAAAAAAAGGGAAAATATGAAGAAAAGAGTTAGTAATGATGCCTGGACATATTAATTACATGAATGACATCAAGAATCATGCTATGAAGGAAGATATGAGCCTGTTTAAGCAAGGAAAAGCATGATTTGATTTTCAAAATAACTTTTTTATTCCATGAAACATACCAAAATGCAAGAAAATGCATGAATATATTTAAGATACATTAGGATGAACATTTAAGTATGAGTTGAACACTTGAGGGTGGATGGAACATGACAAGGAATGCATGAATAAGGGGTTGTCTGGATGGCTAAATGAAAAATGACATGTTTGGCCACCAAAGCAACATCAAGGCATCAAACGATCATAAAAAATCCTAAGGCTATCACAACCAAGGCACAATAATGCATGAGAATCTTAAAATGATCACGGTAACATGAAAAGAATTACAAGGATGATGTAAATGCTAAAAATAAAAAAATAAATAAGGCAAGCAAAAGCTTTAAGCTTTAGCCTTTTTCCTTAAGCAATAACTTTGGACTCACTTTTTCCCTCTTTTTGATGTTGATTAACTAGAAAATGATGAAAAGAAGAGTTTTTTTTATGGTGTTGATGAAAAGGGGTTTAAAGAAGAAAGATGAATTGGAGTAGAAGGTTTTGGAAGGGTTTTTACTGGTGATTTTAAGGAGCCATGGGAATGGGTGAGTGTTTTTTTGGTGTCAATGGAACTGTGGGTAGTCCTTTTTTAAGCTAAGCCAAAATTAGGTTTTTGTAGTCACATGCTCAACAAAGGTTTACAAGCCAAAGATAAGGGCATTATGGTGTTTCTCAAAGTACTCCTTGGCATTCAGGAGTATTATTCACAGCTAACTGGATTTCTATTAGCTACTAAGAGTAAGGTGGTAGGATAGAGAGGACTGAAGGTGTCTACAACATGGAGAAAAGCCAAGTATGCCCCAAATAAACCACTTTTATGCAAATGTTCTAGTTTCAAGCCATTTTGGTATTCAAAATTTTGTTAAAAGCCAATCATACATACAATGCTGGAGCCTGGTATGAATTTCGATGATTATTTTATGTTAAAAATGTGTTTAAATTGATATCAAGAATGTGTTTATGCCAAAAATATGTTTAAATTGATGGTGTGGAGGAGTGAAAATAGCATGAATTAGGCTTTTTTTTTCTTTGTGGTATCAATATTTATTGGTCTTGATACCAGAGACATTTTTGGCTTCTGGTATTGATGCCAAGTTGGGCTGTATCAATACCAAATGTATTTTTTAACTCTCAATATTATATAAAAAATAATGCATCGATACCAAGCATGAAATTTTTTCCAATATTGATACCTTATGGTTTGTATTAATACAAATAGGTCCAAAGTCACAATTTTAGCCTGAAAACAACTTAGTATCAACACCACAAGCTCCTATATAGAACCACAACCTGTGTATCAATACATAGTCCTTTGCTTTGATATAAATGGACCTAATGTCACAAGTTAGCTTTGAAAAACTTGGTATTGATATCTTACACTCATATATCAAGACATTCATGAACAAATGTGAATTTTCTTGCCTCTGACTCTTCAAACACCTCACCTTAGTTGAGAATAATGGAGATTGACCCATGCTTATCCAAATGACTCTGATAATGCCTAAGATAATGAACTTCGATGCCTTAATGATGGCTCAATGAAATGAGGTGTCTATAGCAGCACTTCTTAGGCCATTGTTGAGTATCTGAAACATTGCAAAGATAAATAGACACCATTTTGTCTGAGGTAGGGTGATGTTTCTTGAATGCTTGAAAAAATAAGATTTAATTAATGTTTTCCCTTGATGATCACATTATATTGATGGTAATTTTGATGAAAGTCTAGATAGGCTTTGTAAGTTTTAATCTTCTTAGGTAGACGCTAGTTAATGTGCCTTTGACTTAATAGTGCCTAGCTCTTTATGGATGGACTCAACTAGTGCAAAACTCTTTATAGATGGACTTGATTGGTGTCTAAATCATTGTGAACTGATTCAATTAGTGTCTAGCTTTTTATGGATAGACTTGATTAATGTCTAGCTCTTAGTTAATAGACTCAGTTGCCCAGCATTTTATGGACAGACTCAATTGATGGCTAGCTCTTCGTGGAAAGACTCGATACATAAGAGATAAAAGACTCTACAAAAAGCATTGCGAGCATCCTCGAGAAAGGCTTGTATGCTATCTTGATTAAAATGTCCTCAAGAAAGGCTCTAAAGTATTTAATGAAATATCTTCAAGAAAGGCTCTAAAGTATTTAATGAAATATCTTCAAGAGAGGCTCTGGAAATTTTAGAAATATCCTTAAGAGAGGCTTTAAAAGTTTTTAATGAAATATCCTCATGAGAGGCTTTGAAGGTTTTTTATGAAATGCCTTAAAGAGAGGTTTTTTAAAACTCTTTGGTTCATGAAAAATATCCTCGAGAGAGGCTTTGGAGGTTTTCGGTGAAAATGTCCTCGAGAGAGGCTTTAAAAGCTTTTAATGGAACATCTTTAAGAGAGGTGTTGTTGTTTTGATAAAATATCCAAAAGAGATACTTTTAATGGTTTTTGAAGTATCCTCAAGAGAGGTTCTGAACGTTTTTGATGAAATGTCCTTAAGAGAGGCTTTGAAAAACTTTTGCTAAAATATTTTGAAAAAAGGCTTGTAGACACCAAATTTTATTCAGATAATTTTTGCAATAATCCTAAATATCCTAGATTAAGAACTTAATGGCCATCCTTATTGGGAATGACCTTTTCAGATGAAACATACATTTTCAAGACCTTGTTAGTGATATTTAAATGGTCGTATGTTCAAGTGATAGAAAAAGTCTTATTTTGATCTTTGCTTTCGAATATACAAGATGAATATTTGAGAGGAAAACTTTTTTTATAGTTTCTTGTCAAATTTTGAAAATACATTTTTGCAGATAATATCGTTGCCAAATTTTTTATTTTTAAGAATTTTTTGAGATTTTTTCATAAAATTTGGGAAATTAAATGTCGTATATTTTTATCTATACCTATGTGATATTTATGTCAATGCACACTCCAAAAAATCTGTATTGGCACTTTTTTTTACCACTAGGTATCAAGTTGGCAATTTGCCATTCATTTTTTGAATTTATCGGTGTATCCTAAGTATTTTACTCATGAATTTTTTTATAAAGATTTATTTTGGATTTTAGATTTCACCTTTACCATTTTTTAAATTAATATTTAAGATACTGTATTGCATGTAATTCATTTTATATAAGTTTCAATGTATTTTTTTAAAATTGCTCAGTTTTAAAATATGAGTTTTCCTTTATCTATAAAATTTTTGGTGAAATTTTCTAGAGTTTTAAACTTTTAAATTCTTTAAATATTTCCATTTAACCTTAAATTAGTTTTTCAAAATTTATTTAGTTGTTATGAATTTTAAAAATTTTCCCTTTCCAAAATATGAAATTTTCTACTTCATAAATTTTTTCGGATGATTTTTCTAAGTTCATGGCTTTTAAAATTCTTAAAGCATTATTATTTAATTCGCATTAAATCAGTTCTCTAGAATTCAATTTATTTTAGGAGTTTTAAAATTTTTATGCTACCAAAATATGAAGTTTTCTACTTCGTAATTTTTTTAGTAGGATTTTTTCAAGTTTATAATTTTTAAAATTCATTAAATATTACTATTTAGTTCATATTAATTCAGTTTTCAAAAATTTAATTTATTTTATAATTTTTACATTTTTTTACAAATAATTATTTTTCTCAGTAAGGATCTTCTAGTAAAATTTTATGAGTTTGCCAATTTTAATGGTTTTCTTTTTTAACATTAAAATTTATTTTGTTATTAGAATAAATTAAATTGATTATATGAAATTTTATTTCAAATACATAATTTTTAATTTTTAATTTTTATATTTTAGTCCTTTTAATTAATTTTTATGGTGTAATTTTACCTATTAATACAAATATCACACAAAATTCTCTAGAAGTCAATGAGGTCATGCATGACATCTCCCATATGAAGACAAAATTAATAAATTTAAATAAAATTATGTCTAAGTTGAATCAAATCAATTAAATAAGTAATAATTATAATATAAAAAAAATTGGCTAGAAAAGCCTAGAAGGTTTTCAGCCAAGGCATGTTGCTTTAGCCCTTAGTCAAAACCTTCCCCTATAAATAAGGGAATGTTGTTTTGTTTATGGACTTTTTTTTTGAAGAAAAAGGAAGAAAGCACAAAAAACACTTATTTTACTTAGTTTTCAAGGTTTTTTTTTCAAGGTATAAACATTCATTCTCTTTAGTTTTCTACATTTTGATTCATTTTAATCCTTATTTATGAGTCAAAATCATGTTACGGCTCATGGATTTTCATCCATGTTGAAAGGCTAAACATGATGACTTAGAAAATTTTTTGTATTTCTTGTTATTGTTGCTTTTTTTGGTTAAATCTTGTTTTTTTTTAAATAAAATATTATGTTTGTTATTTTGATTTTAATTTTGTTGTATCTATGTTGATGTTTATATTATTCCTTTCATGATGTTTTGATGTTGATATATTGATTAGTATATTAGTATATTAATGTTATGATTTTATTTTTATTTAAGTTTAATAATAATTACTTATGTTCATTTTCATGATTTTTTTAAAATTAAAGCATGCCTATATTTCATATTTTCCACCTTGGCTGAATCTGATTAAAGTTAATGATGATGATGATTTTGTGCTTATTTTTGTCTTGATTTCATGGGTTTTAGATTATTTTATATTATTAGAAAATATAGGGACTAAATTGTAAAATATGTAAAAGCTTTTAGGACATTTTTTGGTTTAGTTGAGAGCTTCATCAACCATGGGAGGTATGATTTGCAAATTTGCAAACATATTTTAGGCATTTTTAACACTTCGTGGGTTATTTTACAATTTTAGAAAGTTTAAGGACTAAATTATGAAATACAAAAAAATTATGTTTTATGGCTAAAAGTGCTTGGTTGAATCTTCATGCATATTTTTGCCATGATTTTTGTGTTGGTTCCCACCTAGATTGATGATTTTTTGTAATGTTTTCTGGTGTTTTTCCATGTAAAGGCCTAAATGCAAATTTAGAAAAGTTTAGGGATTAGTTCACAAAAAGTTAAAAACTTTTGTTTGAAGGCAAACGTGTTTGGCCAAATCTTCATGAATATATTTGCTGTGTTTTTCATGTTTATTTTCATGTGATTAATGATTTTTTACGGTATTTTTTTCGTGTAAAGACCTAAATGCGAAACCAAAAAAGTTAGAAACTATATAGTAATCTTTAGTATTTAGGGACAAAATGATCATTTTTGTCACTTTTAAGTATTTCTATTATTCCTATGGTCTTTTGTAGTGGAATAGAAATTTTTATAAATTTTTGTATTCTCTCGGTTCTTTGTAAGGTATGAAATGATATTTTGAAAAATTTAAGGGTTTCAATGTTATTTTTGCATTTTAAGTCAATTTTAGAATTCCAATTTTCCTATCTAGAATAGATTCATCGTTTCATCATCATATTAGTGTCCATTAGGGTACTAAGATACTTTCACGTTGAAGGTTTACCCTAGGGGTATTTTAGTGATTTTACTTAAAATCGAGTCTTAGATAATAACTGGGTTGCTTTTATGCCAAAGGTGTATATTTAGCATAAGCAGGGGCATTTTGGTAATTTTTTCTAAAGCGGAGTCTTAGGTAATCACCATGATGTTTTTAGGCCAAAGGTGCATATTGTGTATAGGTTCACCCATTTCTCGCCATTTTTTAGTCTTTAGTATAATCGAATACTTTTATGTCAAAGGTATACCCTGGGGGCATTTTCGTAATTTTTCCTAGAATCGAGCCTTAAGTAATCTTGGGATGCTTTTAGGCGAAAAGTGCTTATGTAAGATAGCTTCATCATTTTTTCATTATTTCAAGTCCTTAGGATAACTGGGAAGCTTTTACGTCAAAGGTATATCTTTGGAGTATTTCGTAATTGTGCATTAGACCAAGTTTTATGTGATTGTTGGGATACTTTCATGTCGAAAGTATACATTACGATTAAGTTTGTCATTTTAGACCATTTTTGGTTTTTAAGTTATTTTGTTAATATTTTAACAAAACTATATTTTTTTAAAAAAATTAAGGCAGTGTCTCCTAATTAAAATAATATGTGAACTTTTTCTCAGAATATGAGAGGGGTTTTATGTATTATTTTAATAGAGAGATAACTTTTTCAAAAAAAAAGTAAAAAATTTTCAATTTTTAATAAAAATAAAACCTTTTATGTTCCAATTGTTTTCCAATGGGGCATAAACAATATTTTGATTTTTAAACCTTTTGTATTCCACTAGCTCTTCAATAGGGTACGAAAGAGAAAGATAAAAATTTTCAAGTTCTTCTAGCCTTCCGGAAGCGTGTGAAAGATATTTTGATTTTGAAAAACATTAAAAACCTGACTTTCTTGAAATAGCAAAATTATTTAATAAAATATTATATATGAGAATTATAATTAAATATTAAATATTGAAATTAGATAAAAATCAAAGTTTAAATTAACATATAGTTGATAAGATACTAATTTTCAAGCATCACGATAAGGTCAATCCTTACTTATGATTGTAACCGACTCTGAGATCCTGTCACGTGATCTCTGTTATCAACGTAGACCTTGGTTTTGTTTTTGTGGGTTTTGTAACCCTTAAAATACGAACTTTGATAGGTGTCCAATCTCACCTAGCCAAAATAAGATTGTTGTCGACTCCAAAATAAAGGGTCATTTCCTAACGACTATTTAGAGTTAAGTTGAGTGAGCGATTTATCTCGACAACTTAATCCTTAAAAATGAAAAATAAAAAAATTAATGATGCAACCTTTAAAATAATAATAATAATAATAATAATAAGAGAGTGATGATATGTAGAACAAGGGGTACATCTGCCTTTATATGTTAGGTTAGTCTGGAATCGTATCTGGGTCACATTGCGATAGCTTGGCGACAGGTTAGAGAATCAGGCCTATAACAACCAACAGTGCATTAAATAAACTTTGATTAATTTAGTTTCAATTAATACTTAATTATAATCACTGGTATTTTAAAATATATATATGTATATTTTTATATCTATTTTACTAATCCATTATGTTTTTGAAGGGGTTTAGGTTAGGGGTTTTTAATTTTAGTCTTACAAGAAAGGTCTGTTTATCCCTTCGCACCCACTGTGCGTGTGTGCAATAGTTTCTCTTTTAGATCTTTGGAAGGGGCATAGGCAACCTATATTTTGAGCGGAGGTGAAGTAGTTCTGCCTTTTAATGTGCTTGCCTTTGTTTGGCTAGTGAAAAGCCTATCGGGTGTAAATTCCTATGCCTACCTGAAGTGTTGCCTCATTGTGGGCATGGAGGAAACTCCTCCTCAGATTGAACCCTTTCTGACATAAATCCGCAATGGCTAAGGATAGGGTACCTTGTTAGTCCATTTCGGCTCGAAAAGCAATCCGAGAACCGATTTAGAGGTCTGACCTAAACTTCATATAGTGAACTTTAGTGACATCCTAGTCAAAACCATGCCCGATCCTAGACATCACCAAAAAATTAAGAACACATGAAGGGATAAATATATCTCTTTCTTTTTACCTGATTTTTGTGTTTATTTAGATAATTTTCTTGTTATATTATCTTTCAATATTATATTTTATCGTTATTTGGATTTATTATTTTTCGTGGATACTAACTCATTTATTCTTTTTTTTGGTGTATTTCTCATTTGCCTGTAGGGACACTTGCTTTAAATTTGAATTTTAATTCAAGTCAATTTTCATTAGACATTATGGGTGAATGAGCATATGTAGTGGCTATTTTCAAGACATTCGAGGAGGTTTGTGTTGAGTCAAAATCGAGTCAGAAAGAATGAGGGGATTGTATACCAAGGGATTTGTGTCAAAACTGTCAAAAATCACACATTTGGATCTTTGACAAACTAATTTGTTAGAGTTGGGTGAGATATGGGATAGTTAGGGTAATACAAAATAGGCTTAATTCATAAAAAAATGCAAACATATTGCTTTTTTTGCTTAGAATACCAATGGATAAACAACTAGTCTATGCTTTAACAGAGTTTTAGGATCTTCATACAGGTGTTTCTTATTTAATTAGCATGAAATGACTTCGACAATAGAAGAAATTGCATCTTTACTTAGGTTGGGCCTTTGGAGTCAAGACCTATCTATTGTAAGGAATACAACCCAGCAAGTCTTCAGAAGAAATTAGGACAGATTCTAAATTTACCACTTTAGTTAGACCTCAATATATCGAGCATAAAGGGAATATGAGTGTTATCTCATGGCAATTTCTAAAAGGATACATCAAAAATGCTCAGATATGGAAGAAGCCCTTGATGCATTTGCCTTGGCCATATATATGGATTAGTGTTCTTTTTCAAGGATACTCAAAGATGTTGAAGTAGCAATGGTGGATAGTTTTGATTGGTTAAGGAGAAACATGCATCTCGCTCCTACTATTCTAGCTAAAATCATTCAAGTGCTCAACACATGCTGAAAATCAAGCTGGGGTAGATCTTTTTGGGAGTGCATTATTACTGTACATCTTGGCCCAAAGTCATCTTTGGGGTAAGGGTGCTAATAAATATAAGTCGTACTTTTCACATTTCTTTCTTCTCCAAGAATTCGTTAAGAAAAGTTGGCTCAAGTTGGGAACAAAAAATCAATGGGTGGAGACATTGGAGGATTTGGCCCCTAAAGATATAACATGGAAGGCCTCTTGGTTTGCACCTAAACCATTTCTGTATCAGTATGGTCAGTTACTTTTTGTGCCTTCACTCAACTTGTCGGGCACAGTGGGAAATGCACCACTTTTGGTTTGATGATAGCATAGGTCTCATTAATTTATTCTTATGACTTTTGAATTGGCTAGCGTGGATTTGGAATATCATAGAGAAGGATATAGTAATTCACTTCAGCTAGCAACCTTACATTAGAGAGAAAGGTAGAGTTAGGGTTACATGTTTACATAGACTAGATTACTCTTGTGTATGAGGCTTGGAAGAGTATCCAAAGGTGTAATTTAATTATCCCAGGTACAGATGGAGTTAATTTTTAAGTATCCATGCAACCAAAGCTCCATATGCCATTTAAGGTGGAGTTGATAAAAGATAAAGTAGCAAAAGATAGAAAAAGATTGGCTACTGAAAACCAAGCTTTTTAAGAAGAAGTCATGTACTTAAAGATAAAGATAGAAGCTAAAAAAAAAGACATTCGAAAGATGGAAGAATAGTATAATCTAATGAAATAGGACTACATTGAATAAAACAAAGAGATGAAGCTTGCTATCATATTCAAGAGTTCGAGTGGATTTCCTAGTAGGATGTCTGAACAAATGCACAAACTTCATAAAGAGCTAGGGGCATGGAAAGCTAAAGCCTTGGAAGGAAAAGCCAAAGCAGCCATTTTTGAGCAAGAGCAAAAGGTAAATATTGAAATTCATATTCAGTTAAAAAGATCTATAGAAAGGAATGAGTAGCTCAAAGCTGCCCTTGGTAAAGAACAAGAAAGAAAGTCTCATTTTGCTTCAAGGGAGGGAAATTTTTGCCATGTTTGTTAAAGAGATGAGACAAGTACTACTTCAGCAAGAACATGATATTGATGCCTGGGCTCAAGCCTTTCAAAAAATGTTTGTCTATTAGGATAATGGGCTATGGCAGGTCGAGAATGAATGTGAAAGATGGAAAATTAATTCCCTTGGTTGGCAGTTCTATATTGATCATCTTATGAAGTAAATTCACTTGGCAATCATTCATGCAAGAAACATGGTGGAAAAATCCAAGTTTTAAGGAGTTAAATTAATCTAGTCGGTGAATATGACCCTGTTGTATTTATGTTTTTAAAATAAGCACAATAGTAGTATGACCAAATTAGAACTATCCTCGGATTTAATCCAAACATCATTGACAATGTCTACTCTTTTATAATGGTAATGGATGAGTTTAGAATTTTCTACTAACAAGCATTCTTACAAGTGCATTTATACATTCATATTATACATACATATATATAGAATTCATATAGACATACACATTCATACATTAATTAACAAATACATAATTTAATAAAGTTTAAAATCTCCTTTTTTAAGGTTTCAAACATTGCAAATCGAGAGAGATCCACTAAACAACATCATATCAACTATACTTGATTTAGAGCAAAAATTGGCTGAAGATCAGTTATCAAGACTAGAAAGACTCAAAAAAAGTCAACATCTATCTCATGAAGCTATGATTAAAAGACATGAAGAATTGTAAGCTCAAATCACAATATTAATGGAGTTACTCATGGTAAAAGAGTCAGTTCGCTAGCTTAAAGGTATTGCTACCATCCTTGCTGGCACATCTGAGAGGGTACAGCCAGGAGATACAAGCAGCTAATGCTTAAGAAACTTAAACTCCAAATATGCAAAATATGCAATAAAATGTCCCTAAAGTTACTCCACCCCCAATTATTGTTATCAACCTTGATGCCCTTTCATAAAGGGTAAATACGAGAATTGCATTTGCACGACAAAAGTTAACAACTTTTATGCCAAAGAAGAAGAAAAACAAAAGCAAAAAGGCAAAATTAAATCAAAAATTGAGAAAGAAAAATTACAACGTTTGGAAAAGGGACTCAAAGCCATAGAAAAAGATGACCTATATACTAGTGTGGATGTTAAAGACCAAAGTTTGGTGCTTCCACCAAAGTTCAAAAAGCCCAAGTTTAAGATATATAAGGGCACCATTTCCTCACAAGCTCATATCAAAAAGTTTATCCAAAAAATGATTGGATATTAACATAATGGTAAGATTCTTATCCACTATTTGCATAAAAGTTTAACTAAATCAACATTAAATTAGTATAACGATTTAACCTATAGTCAAATCCAATACTGGTCGGATCTAGCCAATGTATTTTTGCAACAATACAAATACATGGCTGAGTGGATTCCTAATAGATTAACTCTTCAGAATATGGAGAAAAGGCCCACAAAGTCTTTTATATGCCCAAAGGTGAAAAGATATGGCTTCTCAAGTGCAAGCTTCTTTAA
>JBBYHO010531584.1:0-16420 GCA_038382025.1 Adansonia gregorii | reverse complement strand
TAGTATTTTTCAAAGTGTTTGTAAAATATTTCATGAAAAAAATACTAATCTTGAAAATATTTAAACATAGGCTAATTAAGCTTAAGTTTTAGTTATATCAAAACTAAGATTAATTCAAAGCTAATATAGCTAACAGTTTCAATCCAACTTTATCTTTTTGTTGTTTTAATTTTACATACGTTCTTAGAATTTATGACAACTTCCTCACCTTTTGTATTTTGTATATAGGAATTAGAAAGGATTAAGCTAAATCATAAATAACTTTAAGAATAGTAAATTTTATGCAGAATATCAATTAGTTGATAGATTTATATACAAAAGACAATAGAGATAATTAATTGGAATAATTTCAACAAAATTGTTCTAAAAATACTTAAGATTATATGTACATAATCATATCATCTGCACTCCCTAATTAAACAAAGAGAAATACAACAAAAAATTACATTTATAACTTGATGAAAAATATAACAAAAATATAATAAATTTATAATCTAAACAAAAAACAATGAACATACATTTATAATTTAACAATTTCCAGAATCAATTTTGTCGACCATGAAGCATTGGCATTATAACCTGATTGACTTGGTTGGAACAGGCTCGACTTAAAAAGGGGCCTTTATGATATCTCTTGATCAATATTTGGATTAGGCGTGATGACGTGAAAGTAAAGGGAGGACCATTGAACAAATCGCTTGCCCAACTAGTCTTAAATAGGGCGGCCAAAACTTGAAGTGGCCACCAATCATTTTGGGCTCGGCATGACAAGATACCTATTAAAATCAAGGATTTCAAGTTATGAAACTCAAAATACTAATTTTACATATTGCATATACCAGAGTTTATTTAAATAGGGTTCAGGAGTTGGTTATGCGTGGGGAAGGATTAATGCTCTCATAACACCCTAAATTGATACCATCTAGTCATAAACTATCTCAATCTTGGATTTCCTTTGAATTTTTTTTATAGATGGTCATTATTTATGTGTAATCATCATTTTATGATGCAATTTTTTGAAAAAAATTAAATCCTGATTTTTCATAGGGAAATTAATTTTATGTCTCTTTATACAACCGAAGAATGAGGTAAAACATAAAAGTTTCGGTAAAATGATCTCTAAATTAATTTAAAAAAGGATATTTTACATTGAGCACTGAAGGTATACTGACATAGAACATTGCCTTGAATTTTATCAAATTCAATTTTTAAATCATGGATGCAAAATCATCATTAAGGAAATAAATGTGTTAGTAAAACATAAAAGAACATAATAAATATTGCATTAAAAATAAATACACAAAAGCGTAAAAAATAAGGGACGAAAGGGATTTATCTCATAATTAACCTCAATTATTGACGAACAACCGAATTGATAATTTTGAAAAGTATTTGGACTTGGTGTTTATTTAAGGTGTGTACAAAAGGTTTTGATAAAAAAGGTTCGGGGAAGCCTAGGGAGGAGAAAACATGGATCTTTAATGAAGTTTGAAAAGCTAGGTTAGAGTATCCCCTTGGAAAAAAAAGAGTTGGAGTATCCCCTCAGAGAAACAAGGTTAGAGCATACCTTCAAAAAAAGAACTTTAAATAATTTTTTTAAAATCAAAATTTTATATATATATATATTTTTCTGATGAAAATATAGATTTTAAAATTAAACTCGATAATTTAAAAAAGAAACAAAATTAATTTTGAAAAATGTTTAGGCCTTGATATAAACCTAATGGGATCCATTTTATGACACATGACTTAATAGGGAAATTATCTATACATTTCAAGGCATTCAAATAACGTGAAAAGGTGGTTCAAAAAAAGTTCATTTGATCTTTCTTAAGTCCAAAGATAGGGGACAACAACGCGCTACCCAGCTTTTCAATTTAAAGGTTTTTGGTTGTAAATGTGGTGCCATTGAGAAGGAAACTCAATAATGATTAATGTAAAATATTTCAAAAATCTTATAAAATCATTTTTCAGGTGGAATAATTTTTGAAGTTGGGTTAGATTCAACACTAACAAAACATGCAAGGGAAGAAGAGTAGCAAATTTTGAAAAAATCACCCTAGACTCGTTTGAAATTGTTAGATCACAAATGATACCTTTTTGGAAAAAAAATTTTGCAAACTTTTCAAGAAAAGCATTTAAAAATCCAAACAAAAATGTGATGGGTCAAAATTGCCCAAATGGAATATAAATCATTGATCCATGTATTCCAAATAGCAAAGGTTCAAAAAATCATAATTCCTACATCTGGAAAGATCTGGGAGTAAATGAGGCATCGTTGAAAAGGTAATTCAAAGGCCTTTCAAGGAAAAATGCCAACAAATCCAAAAAAATTATTTATAGTCTAAAAATAGTTTTTTAAGTTATGATCACAGTGTTGTTAAAATTAAAACAGGGTTTCTTTAGGTTTTAGCTTTAGTCATGTGCCAAGGTGTAATACATATGAAAGTCTAACCACTACAGTCTATGGCAGTGAAATAACAGACCAATCCAAATCCTGAAGAGTGGATGAATTGCCAGCTATCTGCACTATTAAGTCACAACAAGAGGCTCAAAATAAGACTTTAGCCAAACACTTGAAAATATCTTTTGGATTTTCAAAGGCTCAAAAATAAAATTTCTTTTGCCTAATCCCATGAATCCAACATTTACGCTTGATATGTCCCCTAAGATTAGAGGAGCCTTGGATCGAAAGCATTAAATCCAAGCTAATCCTCATTGATTGAGGTTATTATGGACTTAACTTGGTTTTTATTTTGAAAATAGATTTTTGCAAGCATCATAGAGGTATTTTAACAAGCATACGATAAAGTAAATTTAGTAGAGACATCAAAACATGAGCAAACATCCAAAATAGCAAATTATGCATTGATGTATTCAAAGGCATGGTGAAGATCGAAGCATGCTAGAATGAACGTTTATACCTAAAATGAGCATGTAGAGATGAGAAAAACAAAACAAAAATGCATAAATAGGGGTTGTTTTGATATCAAAATGAGATATGGCATTATTGATTATTCCAACAACTCGAAACATAAAGAAAGTCACAAAAATCCTTAAACTACCACAAACAAGGCCACAATAATGCATAAGGGTCCTAATAAGGTCATGGTAACATGGATGATAAAGATGAAGGAAAAAAATGGAGAAGAGATGAAAAATATACTAAGAAGCTTTGACTCCTAGCTTTGTCCTTGAGCAGTAAATTAAGTAACTTTGAGCTTTCCTTCTTCCCTTTCTCTTCTATGGATTAGCAAGAAAAAAATGAAATAAAGGAGCCTTTGGTTATAGTGTCTATTGAGGAGAATTTTAAGGGTAAAGATGAGGGAAATGGTAGGTTTTGAAAATATGGAAGGGGAGCTATAGGAATAAAGTTTTCTAGAAAGCAAAAGTTTTTTGGAGTTTGATGTAGCAGTGATGAATATCTTTTTTGCTAAGTAAGGAAATTAGATTATTTAGGGATTTATTTCAACAACCAAAATAACCTAGTAAATAGGGCATATCAAACATTTGGCATGCACAACATGGTGAGTCACTGTACCAAGGTGCAAGTTTTCATCATTTGATTGGTTAATCTTGGTTTTTGTATACAAAGAAAGTCATGCATGGGCTAATCAAATGAGTAATGTCATGTTTGTCTCTAATTAAACCTTATTTTCTCATGAAATGCCCTTATACCATGCTTACTAAACCTTTCAAAATGTGTATCCAATGTTCAAAGCCCACAAATGAAATCCACATGATTTGTATGATATTATGTTTGATTTTGTATAATTTTTTAGGCCAAATTCATGATCAAATTTGAGTTTTAATGTCATGGTACGAAAGGTGAAAAATATCTCAAATCAAGCAAAAAAGCCTTGTGTATCAATACAAAATGCTTGGCATTGTTACATCTAGGCAAAAAACCTAGAATGTATCGATAATTTGAACCTGGTATTGATACAAAGCATGTTGTATCGAAACCAACAATCTCGTATCGATATAAAGCTTATTATATCGATACTTTTAATCTTGTATTGATACCTATTGTCTAAAAATCTCGATTTTAGCTTATATAAGCTTGTATCAATACAAACACCTTCGGTATCAATAAATCACCTTAAATATGGATACCATGCCCTTTCTTATCGATACAAATAGTTAAATTTTGTAATTTTGATGACTGGAGCCTTGTATGTAAAGATTTGATTAAAAACATACCTCTAGCCATTATTGATTAAAAACATGACCTCACTCTAAGTACACAAAGACAAACACCTTATATAAGCCTTTTAGTCTATTTTCTTTTCTTGATAAAATTACCTTATGATGGTGCACAAGTAATTTATGTAAAGCAAACTAGGGACTTATACTAGAAAAATAATTATAGTTGTACCATTTATTAAGGAGTCTGTATTCTAATTAGTAATTGTAGTAAGAGTTTAATTTTTATCACTAGAGTTTTAATTTCAATAGGATTTACTAAATGATATCACCTTAATATTAATTAAATATTTAGGTCGATCTATTTAATTATCATGTGGGACGTATAAAGTCCAACATTCTACCACTTGGCCTATATGATAAACTAAGAACTTAAATAGGTGATAATTAAATCCAGAACTTTAATATAACCCTAAGTTACTTTAACCCAATTCGTGGTCAATTAAATATTCACATAGCACAAATCATGGTAGTAGCATTTTAAAACGAATACTTCCTTCCATATATAACAATGCATGATCTCTTTAAAAGAGCACTTTATGAGATAATGCTTTATGAATGAATTTTTCTGTAATCATTCAAGGTCTACTCAAGATGTAAGCTTTATATGCACAAACTGAAACATGCATATAAACTTTACTAATGTGAAATTGACAAAAATCAAAGAAGCCAAAATACATCTTGATAGAATCTAAAAAGCCTTATATGATCCATACAAATTTTAAACTTTTTTGTCAACAATGCTTTAGTCATGATATCCACTATCATTAAATTTGTATTGATGTGTTAGATAACTACTTCTTTCTTTTTTTATAGAGTCTCTAACAATAAGCTACTTTATATCTATTTGCTTGCTGTGACTCTCACTTTTATCATTCTTAAAAGGCACACTGCATAATAGTTGTCATAATAGATCTTTAATTGCCTTGTTGACAACTTTCAAACTAGAGATAAAATATCTCAACATTATTTCTTGTGATATTACTTTATAACATAATTCCTTTAGGAATGTTCATTGTTCAAGGCTAAGATGACTTTAATATGTGTGAAGTAATTCTACTATAAACCTTATGTCAAGTTTTGTATAAATGTGATCATATATAAGGCTCTTAATACGATAAGCGTATGTAATGCCTTTCGTATGCACTTTTTCCAAACTATTTGGAGATATTGGCACAAATTGAAATATCCACTTTTATAATTTAGGCACTTATAGGTGAATAGCTTTGCATCCTAATTCTTTTTAAAACTATCTTGATGTAGGCTTCCTGTGATAGACTTAATGTCTTTTTATACTTATCTCTATAAGTCTTTATGCATATGACATATAAAACTTCAACCAAATTCTTCATATCAAAGTTTTAAGAAAGAAAACCTTTGTTTCATGTAACAAAGCGAAATTACTTCTTACAAGGAGAATATTACCAACATATAGAACTAAAATTATGACTTTGCTCTTATGACTTTAAGGTATAAACGATTATTAACAACATTTTTTTGTAAAACCAAATGATGTCCCAACATTGTTAAACTTTACATACCATTGATGGGATACTTGTTTTAATCTATATATTGATCTTTCAAAGAAACCCTCAGGTAGAATAATTTATAGTTGTTCTCAAGATCTGTATTCAAGTAAATTGTTTTCACCATCATTTAATGTAACTCTTATAGACACCTTACTTTGTTTGGGCTAATTTTAGCAATTTAAGGCACCGATGTGAGAAGGGGTGATGATATCAAAGGTAAATACAAAGATGTGGCATCAAAGGACGTAGTTCAAGGTGTATAGGGACAAAATATATAAGAAAATTCATAATTTTGCTTGAATGTATTGATACATGGTACTCATGTATCGATACAATGCTCCAACATGCCAAAAATTTGATATGTCCCAATTTGTATCGATACAACATGTAAATGTATCGATCATAAGCTTATGTATCGATACAAGAGCTCATGTATCAACACTAGGCCATGCAAAGACCAAAACGTGCATTTTGTAAAGAAATGTATCGATACATATCAACATAAATTGATACAATGGTTCATAGTATTGATACAGTGATTATTGTGTCGATACAATGTTCATTGTATCAATACATTCAAGGTTTTTGGAAAAAATGTATCAATACATTTTGCAATATATCGATACACACTGGCCATTTTTCATGCTCCAGGCATTTTTGACTCGTCCATCATTGATCCAAAACTTAATTTTAACTCATTTCTTTGCATCAAGAAAGATCAAAACCTATATCAAATTATGAATTTGGACTTTTAAATTAATCAAAACATTTTTTAAAGTCTAAATTAGATCAAAGGGATCAATGTCACATGATCACCCTATTCCTCCTTAGTTATTGACCAATATCACCATCAGCCACCCTATTTGCTAGAAAATCATTTTAGCATTTAAACCAGCCACCTTATGCCCATCACATTGGCAGCAGGTTGCTCCTTACAACCACTTTATAGCCATCATGCTGACATCCCTTTGTCCCCCTTGAGCAGTGAACAAGAACAGCTCCAATTTGGCTTCAAAATGTTGGTATAAATAGACCACTTCTATCTCAACTAAAAGATGTTAGATTCTAGCTCATTTTCAGCTTCCAAAACACATTCGTACCAAGAAAACTAGAATCCTGTAGCTCTTCACCCACCACCCAAAAACAACCTTAAAACACTTATTCCTAATTATTACATATTGTAAAAATCACCTTTATCCATACCCAAACCAAAACCTCATTATTTCTCTCTTTTTCTTGCTTATTAACAACAAGAAAAAGAGAGAAATTCAAGTTACCTTTACTGCTTCAATTATTTGGCCAAAAAGTGAAGTTTTGTTGGTATAACTTCTCACTTTATCATTTTCGTTTTCTGTTTTTCAGCACCTTCATCATTTTACTGAGCTCTCCATGGAACACCTCTTAGGATTATCATGCATTATTATGGCTGTTGGTTGTGGTAGTTTAAGATTTGGATGCCTTAATGCCCTTTTGATGTGCAAAATGCCTCATTTTATCCTCATGATTTTGATAGCTCTTGCTCATGCATTCTATGTCATATCCATGCATCTCGTTATCCTTAATCCATGTCGAAATCATTAGCCTAACACATTTCAAGCATGTTTTACACATTAGCTTGCATGATCATTACCATTTTCAGCATCCATAACATTTTCTTGTCAAAATTCATAAAACTTTCTTGGGCTAGACCATTGGCAAAGTTAGCATCCCCATTTCATGTTATCTGCCATCCCCTTGTATGTTTGTTGTCTTCTCCTTGTTAAAATGCATGTTTGATGGCTGTCAAAACTGATTTTCAAACCCCTCAAGCCAAACATGTTAACCTCAACCAATGAGGATTAGTCTGGACTTAGCATTTTCCTTAAAGTTAGCAAAATATCTTAGGAAAAATTCAGTTTTTCATATCTGGAATCTTGGTTAAACATGCTCAAATCATCTAATTTTGAAACAAAAATGGTCTTACAATTATTCCCTAAATGTTTGTGCTTTTTTTTAAGTCAAAACCATGAGTGGTATGATCAACGGGCTATTTCATTATCCCAAACTACTCTAGGGCTGTGCAAATGAGTTTGTGACACTTATGCCACTCTTTCCTTTCAGTCATAGACGTTTGAATGTCAATAACTCGAGTTTGGACTCATAGACATAAAAAAAATGAGAGATATCCCATGCTCTGCCTCGTCACCTACTAGCAACATAACTATTGTAAATTGAAAAATCACTTTAAAATCCAACATGATTTTTCATGAATTTTCTGATATTTTTCTCTTAGAGCCAAATTATCTTTAAAATGATGGCTTATTCACCCCCAGATCATTTCGGATGAGAGAGTTATGATTTTTCAAATCTAAATTGTCTAAAACCTTTTGAATCAGAACATGTGTTCTGGTTGGGCCATTCAGGCCCACTAAATGATTTTTTCAAATTTTTCAAACATTTTTCCTACAAATTTCATTGGAAAGGTATTATTTGTAATTTTCCAATGCCAAATGAGTCCGAAATGATTTTTCAAATTTTGAGACACCTTGATTCTTGTATGCTTTGCCAGCAATGAAATCGATCCAAATTTGAAAATTTATTCCCCTGAAAAGTGACATTTTAGGATACAAGGAATATTTTTAGATTGACCCTCGTTGAGTTAGCTTTCTAGCGATATCTTGTCCACCTTCAAAATCCTTCAAACCCATTTAGAATAAATTAGGGAAGTAGGATAGGGTGATGTTGTCCCCTGTTTTAGATTATGGTCAAAATTAAGTTGTTTTCCTGAATTTCATCTTAAGAGATTCGAATGTCTCTGTATCACCCCAATCTGACTCGAGAACATGCTTTGACCTCCATAGGCTCGTATCAAGGTGCAAACATATTTTACATCTTTCCCACCCTCATTCACAATAATTTCTTTTGTTAAAAGTTGTCGAAACGTTCACATATTTCCTAAATCACAAAGTTTTGTCAACTTAAGTTTTCCAACTCGGCTTCTTTCAAGAGTGTCAGGCATGTCACTTTTGGGAATACTCTAACCCTAGCCTTTCAAGGGGATAATCCAACCCCATTTTTAAAATTATCAGGATTAAAAGATCTCCCTTCGTTAAAATAATTTGTCATCCATGGGGATACTCCAACCTTGACCTTCCGAGGGGATACTCCAACCCCCTTGTCAAACTTGCCAAGATTTAAAAATCCCCCTTTGTCAAAATTATTTGTCATCCATGAGGATACTCCAACCCCATCTTTTTGAAGGGATACTTCAACCCTGTTTTTTAATTACAATTACCTTTTTTTCTTTTCTGGACTCCCATGAATATGTCAAACAAACCTCGTTTAATCAAGAAACCCGATGTATCTCAAAAATTATCGATTCGATTGTTCTCACATAATCGATGCCAATTACGAGATAAATTCCAATGGTCTACCCATTTTCTTTATCATTGCATTGAACTATTCATGTTATGTTACTTTATTTATTGCCTTACTAACATGATTTCTTTGTGCGATTATTTGCATTCATGTTTTCAAAATATTACAAATAAAATTAAAGGTGATGTTCCACGTAGGTATCTCTCTAGTTCCCAAAGTGGAACCTTTCATTTTCAAAGTAAAATCTAGAGGTCATTTTATTGAAAATTTTTATATTCCCTATCTCTCCAAGGCATATATGAGATTAAATCTTTTTCATCAAAACCTGGATTTATATTTCTATAAGATTCATGCATTAAAAGAGGGTTATATCGAAATATTAACAAGTTAAAATCAAAAAAATCAAAATCGAAATAAGACATAGCTAGCAAGGTACCGATTTCGGGCATCACGAAAAAGTATGTACCTCATCGTGCACAACCAACTCCTAAACCCAAACGGTGAATCTTTGCATTACGGAGACCACGAGATCGATGTTTTGAGTTTCATAACTCAAATCATAGGTTTCAATAGGCATCCGATCATTCCTAGCCCAAAATAATTAGTGGCAAATCCAAGCGTTGGCCATTTCGTGATGGTTATTCAAGAACAATAAGATGAGTGATTTATCTTATGGTCCCCATCACTGTACCATAAGTTGAGAATCCATACATTTTCATTCCTATCACATCGCCAAAGAAAAGTCTCGGTTAGGAAGACATTATCAAGTTAGAAAATATTTTAAGTCATACTTACCCATAGATCCACGAGGATCCACCTCGGGGTACGTTGCGACAGCTTGGCGACTTTCCTAGAGACTGTATAAAGAGTTAGGCCAATAACTAGCTGGGTCTTGTTAGGTTTTCGGTTCCTTCGATCTTCGGTCATTATTTAACTCTGACCCCTTTTTTTCACTTTATCAATTAATCTTTCATTTGATGTGATTGTCAGGATTGTCTTACTTTCGAATAACCATTAGTATAATAAAAATGGTAATATGGGAGTAAGCAAAAAGGTTTAATTGTTTCCCCGTCACACACCGCGCACTTACATATGCATTAGAATCTCGCCAAACACTATGGCAAGGATGTAACCTAATCATTAGGGGGAAGTGAGCTATCCACCTTCGTGAGTAACCCTCCGCATAGGCATGGCAATAACTTTTCGGATGTAAATTACCTATGTCCCCCATGAGTAACCTTTAGTATTTGCATAAGGAAATACATCCAATGGATCGAACCCATTCCGCCAAACCCGCAATGGGTTTAGGATCGAGGTCCATCGATTGTCCTTACCGGACAGAGGAGCAATTTGAATACCTATTTAGGCATCAGTTTAAACCATATATAGTGAGCTCTACGAGCTAAACCATGTCAAACCATACCAAAACGCTCTAGAATATCTAGAGAATAGGGTCACTTGGGGAAACATTCCTAACTATTACTCTTAATTATGTAGGTGACAATGAGTATACAATTGTCACCCGCATCTGTATTTTTACCATTTATCAAGGAATGCCATCGCGCCACCAGAACGACAGCTAATCTTTACCTAAATTAGTGACGATGAGCAAAAACCATCATTCACAATGTCTTATATTGTAAGCCATTATGCTGTCTGAGTCACGGCCTAACGTGCATCCACATGAGTGGTGATAAACTAATATCACTACTGGTCGATTATTTTTTTTGTCAAAATAAGGTATTATATCACCTCACAAAGGGCAAGCTGTATTTGGACATGTTAATATGCTACCCGTTTCTTGTCTCACCACCATGGTTGAGACATGTTTGAATTTTTTTATTTTGATGTTCTTAAATTCTTTATTTCCTTATGTCTCTTATACATTTCATTAACTCGTTTCCCTTTGTTTATGTTTTGGCACAAGCATCATCTCATCATATTTATCATAACCGTAAACATTTTGGGACAATTGTTCTGGTTCGATGTTCAGTAAGGGACCTTTTTATGGCTCTATGTAAAATGTTATCAATGAAGCTGCTCCAGGATTCAATTGTCTCTAATGCATATGCATAGGTATATTTGCTTTCACCTTTTTTACACTTACATCAACATTCATTATCTTAACTCATCATTGCATCATAAACACTCATCAATAAATACATTTTCAACAAAAAATCTAATAAAGAATTGGGCCATAAAGTGCAAGGGACTTCGGGGTCAATCAGGAAAATAGAACCCAACATCCCGCATTGCTACAACACGCGATGTCGTAAACAAATCATGGAGAGTGATCATGAAGCTCGTATTGAGCGACGTGAGCTAATGGTTAAGGAATCACAAGACCAGATGCTCCGTCAACAATGCAAAATACAAACTCAAATCATGAAACTTATGGAATTAATGACAGCCTCCATGAAAGAAAAAGGGCAAGCCAACACTAGTGAAAAAAGAAATAATCCTTCCTATGCAGAAAGTCCCCTGTTAATAATCCAGAACTCGCCTAAAGGAAAGCTAGACAAGAACAATGACCCACTTTTCCACCTATTGCTTAGGCTCCACCAGTCATCTACTTAAATCCCATTGCGACAGGTCAATTTATTCCCGATACTCAAAAGGTAAATTTAGGAGTCTCATCGGCAGATCTGATAACCCTTGACCATAAGGAATCAGAGAAAATAGAAGGTCAAAAGTTTGCCATGATTGCGAAGGAAGTGAACAAATTCCAACTACTGAAAAAATACCTCAAAGCTATCGAGAGAAATGACTAGCTCGGAGCTCTTAACATACAATCACTATCTTTGGTGTCCAACCTTGTCATTCCCCCGAAGTTTAAAGTCTCAGAGTTTGAGAAGTTTAATGGAACCACCAACCCTTTCGTCCATGTTTGAATATACCTATGAAAAATGGTCGGGTGCAAAAAAGATGAAAAGCTTCTCATCCATTGCTTCCAGCATAGCCTCATTGGGTAGTAGCTCGGTGGTATGTAGAGCTAGACAATGTCAAAATCCAATCATGGACTGACTTGGCAAGGCCTTTCTAAATCAATATCAACACGTGTCGAATTGGTTGTCAGATTGACTTTCCCTAATGAATTTTGAGAAGAGATCCACTGATATACCTAAAGACGGAGAGAAGAAATAGCCCTAGTCCAGCCTCCTCTTATAGAAAAAGAGATGACAATCACTTTCATTCACAACTTATGGGCTCTTTATTATGAAAAGCTCGTAGGGAATGCCACCAAGAAATTCGCAGACTTAGTTCTCTCTGGAGAAATAATTGATGCTGCCATCAAGAGTGGTAGAATGCCTGCTGGGGAAAAAGCTACCATAAATTATGCTGGCTCATCTCAGCCAAGACAGTGTCAAGCACCCAACCCTTGCTACTTAAGAATGCCATGTTTTTACCCTATCACAATATCCCCATAGCCAATCTATGCAACAACTTATAACCCATCACTTGCAATCCTATCAAACCCACTACAAAGCTACCCTCCACAAGCCCACCAAAATACCAATCGAACAACCAATAATGAACCTAACAATCGAGGTGCAAATCAACCGAGACAACATTTTGATCCCATCCCTATGGCCTATAAGGAGCTTTACCAAACCTTGCTCTAAAATTGTTTAGTGGCCCCAATCTATCCCAGAAAAAAAGCCACCATGCCCACCATGGTATAACCCTAATGCCCACTGTGAATACCATGCTGGAGCAGCAGGGCATGATATTGAAAACTGCATGTGTTTCAAATGAAATATGCAAAATCTAATCAACTCAAAAGTCCTACAGTTGAAGACAAACCAGAGACCAAATGTTGCTACCAATCCTTTACCAAACCATACTGAACTGGCTGCAAACATAATCGATACTAAGCCATAGAAATTGTCCTTCCACCAAGGGTTAATTTTGATGATAGGGTCATGACAGAAGCCCCTACACTTTTCCTGTCCCTTTTATGCAATGTCAAAAAATGAAAACCTGCCTACCCTCTCCCAAAGGCAAGTAGGTGTCCTACGTAAGGGGCATTTTTTATTAAACATTATCGATGAAATGGCTTTTGCTTACATCATTCCATATTGCATACCGACATCATTTTTTAATCTTTTTGTCTCAATTACTCTTTTGTCTCCATTCTTATCCAAATCTTTTGGTTGTGCGTGCGCTTTTTGCAATGCCTATTTCTTCACCCTTTTAGGTTTCCTAACGACAGTGACATGGATGTGTCTGATGGGTCTTTGAAGATTGATTTCAAATGATCAATTTGCACTAGTGAAGTTGATTTTGAAGAAGGTATTGAAAAAATCTCCATACCACTTGACCTCTTACAGTTCAAGATCCAGCATCATAATTCTATCCTTATCATCCAAAGATGAATAGGGCAGTTGAGGCGGCTAATAAAAACATCAAAAGGATAGTTAAGAAAATGTTTGAGACTTATAAAGACTGGCATGAGAAGCTATCCTTTGCACTTTATTCCTATCCAACCTCAGTTCAAACTTCCACAGACACTACACCATTCTCCTTTGTCATAGGATGAAAGCAGTATTGCCTATCGAAGTTGAGATCCTTTCTCTTAGAGTCTTGATAGAAACCAAACATGAAAAGGCTGATGGGTTAAGAACAGATATGACCAGCTCAACCTCATCAAGGAAAAATGCATGAAGGCCATCTACCATGGTCAAATGTATCAAAGATGTATGATCCGAGCCTATGACAAAAAGATACGCCCATGACAATTTTACCTAGGTGAGCTGGTATTGAAGAAGATCATCCTAACTCACAAAGTTGTATGAGGCAAGTAAACCCCTAATTAGGAAGGCCGTATGTCGTAAAGCAAGCCTTCTCCAGAGGGACCCTAATCTTGTCAAAAATGAACAGCAATGTCTTGCCCAATCCAATCTACTCAAATTTCATCAAGAAATAATACACATAAAAGGCAAAAATCTGAAAAGATGTCCTTTAAAAAAAAAGAGAAAGCAAAAAAAAGCAAAAATAAAAACAAAACAAAAAAAAAAGCAAAAAAAAGAAAGAAAACAAAAAGAGGTCTAGATGAAAATCTGAAAAGGGCATCTAGGCAACCAACCCAACTACAATTAAAAACCCGCAAGGGCGACTTAAGAAGATCAATTTTGATGGGGCATGAACTAAGAGTACCTACAGGACAATGCAAAGCAATCCTAGAGATCTTTTGAAGATCAGCTCATGCTAGGCATATTCATTGTTCAAGAAAAATTCTAAAAAGCACCTAAAGAATATCCATGTCATGATTGTTAGAGGTATCATTTGCCCAAAAGATCATCTTTCTCATTACCCTATCAATTGCTTGTCAAATAGTATATAGAGTTATGTCTCTTTGTTGTCATAAATAAATATGGCCTTGTTTCTTTTGACCTCTGTACAATTCATATTGCACTTATCATTTAGTTGATAATGTTTAATAATTAACTAAAATACGCATCAAGGCATCTTGACATTACATCGAAAGGAAAAGAAAAGCATAGGGAACTCTGCTTACGCCCCAATCATCAAGATCATGCACTTTTCACATCCAAACACCCGCTTAGCATGACCTAAACTAAGCCATTTCTTGTTTTTATAAGCCACATCTCAAGAAAAACCATTTTAGGCTAACCAAAAATCGACCATGGATTCTATCAAAATCCTATCAAAACTAGAGACATTAACCTAATTAGTCGAATAATCTCCAAATTGTTGACAATGCCCTCCATTTATCAAGAAAATGATTGAGCCTCTCGAATCAAGAAACGCAACAATCCAAATTGTTGAGATTAAATTTTTGGTCATATCCCCAGTGGAACAAGGATACCCTACAATCCCTAGTGAGATTAGGAATATTTTTGTCTAATAGTCACATCAAAGACAAATCGCCATCTCTATGAGAGTCTGAATGACGTACAAGGAGAACTTTGGCTATCTCCCATATTAGACTTCACATCATGCAATCATGATAGCATTCCACATCATGCACTCATATTACCATCATACATCATTTTTACAATATCACTTCAAGTCAGGTTTGCTGAACCTCTAAGGAATTCCTGGTAAAAATTTTAGCAAGAACTCTAAGCTTTGCAAACCAAGTGTCATCCGAGTAAGGTTCTTTTCGCCTCATCACCTCATGTAAAAATATTTTGTATTGAGCAACTACTGTCAAAGGACCAGTGTCAAGAAATTGTTGTTTATAAACTATCTTCAGAAACTTTTCTCAAGAACATTTGTTAGAAGCTTTGTCAAGCATTTCTCAAGAACTAGTATCAAAACCTTTTCATCGGGAAATGTTGTCATAAACTTTTGTTAAGAAAAACTTGTATTAGTAGTTCTATAAAGAAACGTTGTCAGCACCCTTTTAAAGCCCATAAGTCAATGGCACCATTTTAAAGCCCATAAGTCAGTGGCACCCTTTTAAAGCCGATAAGTCAATGGCACTCTTTAAAAGCCCACAAGTCAGTGCACCTTTTCAAAAGCCCACAAGTCAGTGGCACTTTTTTCAAAGCCCACAAGTTAGTAGCACCTTTTTTCAAAGCCCACAAGTCAGTGGTACTTATTTCAAGAGCCCACAAGTCAGTGGCACCTTTTTGAAAGCCCACAAGTTAGTGGCATCTCTTTTTAAAGCCCACAAGTTAGTGAGACCCCTTAAAAGCCCACAAGTCAGTGGCACTCTTTTCAGACCACAAGTTAGTGGCACCCGTTAAAGCCTATAAGTCAGTGGCACTTCTTTAAAGGCCATAAGTCAATGACACCCTTTTCAAAGCCCACAGAAGCTAGTGGCACCAAGTCTGAGTTAAAGCCCAAATAAACTGATAGCATCTAGTCTGAGTCAAAACCCATACGAGCTTATGGCACTTAAGTCAAAGCCCACATGAGCTACTAACACCTAAGTCTAAGTCAAAGCCCATACGAGCTGACGGTGCCCGAGCAAAAGCCCATACGAGCTGGTGGCCCTAAGTCTAAGTCAAAGCCCACATGAGCTGGTGGCACCCAAGTCTAAGGCAAAGCCCGTATGAGCTGGCAGCACTTGAGTCAAAACCCACACGAGCTGGTGGCACCAAAGTCTAAGTCAAAGTTTACACGAGCTAGTGGCACCCAAGTTTAAGTTAAGGCTCGCACGAGCTAGCAGTATTTGAGTCAAAACCCATATGAGTTAGTGGCACCTAATGTCGCGACGTACCCCAACGTGGATCCTCGCGGATCTAAGAGTGCGTACGACTTAAAATATTATCCTGACTTGGAAATGTCTTCTTGACTAAGACCATTCTTCGGAGTTACGATAAGAACGAGAAAATATAGATTCTCGACTTATGACA
>JBBYHO010531573.1:0-16423 GCA_038382025.1 Adansonia gregorii | reverse complement strand
TATACCACACGTCTAGCCAAGTGTTTCAAAAATACTTTCTGCCAATCAGACGAACAAAACCATTTAGAAACCAAATTTGAGCTCAAAAGATTTTTACCTCAGTCTCAGTTTATAATTAACTAGGGAGACAGATTTTGCGCTGAAATTAGCTCGACTAAGGCACAACAAAAATAAGAATCTGATATGGTTTGCATCCTTTAACAAAACAAACTGGATACATGATAATAGGAAATTAATTAAGGGATCAGATAAGTAGTAGTAATTAATTAAAAGATTGCTTTGCTTATTAATTTTGTTTTGGGACATAAATTAAATTGCCAAATGTTTAATCAAGACTCATAAGAATCATTGTAATACAATTATAGGCAAACTAAAAAGAGAAATTACTTGAGTTTTTAGATTTTACCGATTAGATTAGCAAGGTAACACGTATAATTAGGAACTTAAAGTATTATTTAAAAAAAAAAGAAGAAAGAATCAATTAATAAAAAGTTAAGATTATTATACATTTTTAAATCTACGTATAAAATTTAAAAAAGTTTCATTCTTAGTGTATTAAATATAAATTCAATTTATAATTAAACTTGTTGATGAGTTGAGTTGAATTTCAAAAATTAGATCACCGAACATGTTTTATTATTTTAAATAATATTAAAATAATAAAAAATTTATTTTATAATAATATTAGAAGTACCTTTATAATTAATTTTAAACAAAAATTTATCATTAAATAAGTAATTCGAATTAATTTTAAATGAAAATTTATTATTAAATAATAATTTTTTGTCCGAGATCCGTGACCAGTTGCCCTCTCCATATGCACCTTTTGACTCAAAAACCAGACGTTTATCAGAAGTGATGCTCGACACTTCCAAGCAACCCTTGTTATTCAACTGCATATGTGCCCCACAATTTAGCATGAATTGAGCCACGATCACTGAAATTATATGACTTATATATATATATATATATATTATATTGATATTAGCATGAATTAGATTGTGATCAGTGAAATTAAAAATTTAATATTTTGGTCACTAGGTCACACAATAATTAGCAAAAAATTATATGATGTAAACACTTTGTATTAGACATTAGAAGGGAAAAATATAAAGATAAAATAAGCTAAAACTTTTTTAAAATTAATGTATTGAGTTTAACCAATAATCAAAAAATAATTGTATAACATATTTATTTGATAAGCTATTGAAACATAAATTAAAATTTTTTTGAGTGCCAAGATAAACAATTGTATCTTTTTTTTTATAAATTCTAATTAATACAATTAATTTATATACAAAAATAAAAAATTACTTAAATATAAATTTTATTTTGGGGGGTTAAGTTAATTAATTATATTTAATATATAAATAAATACACATATATGTATTTTAAGAGGATTTTCAAATTTTTTGAGGAGCTATGATTCCCAAAGCTTATTGTATGTAATGTAAGAAAACAAATTATGAGTAAACCTATTTACGAGTCAAGGTACTCACCTGACTCGTAAAGTTCAAGATTTCAATAAAACTTTTATAACTTCAACTCAAATTACTACACGTTAATACTAACATAGACAATGATCTAAAAATATTAGAACTTTATGGAGTATAAAATTTATTCGATACTACATCAAACATTTAGGTAAGGTGAAGAGTTCAACATATTTTAAATAAAATATGTATGTGTGTGGAAAAAAGAAAAAGGAGTCTACAAAGAGAATGAAATTTATTTTGTTGAACCCTAACAAAACCATGTTTGTTAAAATTTTAAAAAACCACAATAAAAAATGACTGAAATAGCAGATATAAAGATAAAACAAACAAAAACCCTAAAGGGTCAAATATTCCACCAATTAGAACTTAGGATTCAATATTTTAACAATCTCTAATTTCAAATGTATAATCCAAATACAAGTGTGATAATTTTGAAGTTTTAAAACTTCTTGCATCGATCTAATAATCTATCCCCTGAATTGTTTCAAGCATTTTCTTTCGTTATTAGTATATTAATTATTTTATAAATAAATTTATTTTTACAAGCTACATCACGTGTTTATGGTTAGGTTAAGTCCCAATCTGAAAATTTTTATTTTTTATTCAAGTCCAAATCAAACTTGGTAAAGCTTGAATTAATATTTATAAATTACTATTTATATTTTTTACAATAAAATTTAAATAAAAAATATATTTTAGGCAAAAAAATATTTTTATTATTAAATAAAAGTTCAGATTGAGTAGGATGGTTTAAATTAAAAAAAACTATGTCTAAAGATCGATCTAAACAAATCGACCTATCTAACTAAATGAATAATTTAGACTATAAAAAAATCTAATCACTGTTTGCTGTTTGCTATACGTAAATTGACGGTGACCCTTCCATTAAAAAAAAAAAAAACAAAAGCTTGGACAATTTCAAACATGCACAATCCACGAACAAGTAGCATCTTCTTATTACATTGAATTATCTCCTTTCCATTAACTTGCTTTCTTTAACTTGCTCAATTATTTTCGAATCAAGTTCAAGCTATTAAGTGAATTAAATTTAAGTATCTAATGCTTGACTCTAGTAACTCACAGGCTTTTTTATTTTTAATTAGCATTAAAAATTTTTAATTCAAACTTTAAATATAAATAACCGAATGTGAAGTTAAGTGTGAAAATCAAATTCATTTTTTTACTAAGTAAATAAATAATAATTTTTATCTTGAATTGAGTTTAAAAAAATTAAAATTTGGTTAAGCTCAAAGCAAACTTGGAGCTTTCAATTTCTTACGGATTGAACTCAACTCAATTACACTCCTATTTCTAACACACACTTCTAAGAAATTTTGGGGTATCAATTCATCTAATGAGATTGAAAGAATTGGACAATTTCCAGCACTAAATGGGGCAATGAGGGGAAAAAAAAACCCTTAGAATTTAGATTCATGGAAAGGAAACATTATTTATTTAGATAAAAAATAAAAATCTAAAAAATATTCCTCGTGATACCAATCAAGCTTCCAGAATAGATTTATTGTTATAATTTTATCACACAACTTAAATTATTAAATATAATTATTTTTTTATAACATAACATATTTTAATTATTTTTTTCGTGTTCAAAAAGCTAGGTCTACCTAAAATTCAACAGGAAGATTAGTCAAGAAAGATAGAGTGTGAGGAGCTGTGGACTTCCCAAACAATGCACACCATGGTGGAAGCTTCTTAAGGATTGTTTCAACCTTGGGCGTTATTGTGCTTAGATCAGTTCTGAGCTTCAACAGTGGATGCTGCGATTGCCGAGTGGAATTTTGGAGCCAGAATAGTGTCAGATCGAACCTTGTTGGTGCATTCTTCCCACCTGCAAATTGGATAATATGCCAACCATTTACGCTGCTCTTACAATCCGCTGGGACTAACTCCTCTGAATCCGCTGCATTCGAGGTTAAAACTAAGATTAATTGACAGACAGAAAGACAAAGGGATAGACAAGAGAATCAAGTAAAAAGTTGGGCAAGCAATAATATCAGATTAATTGGTGCAGTGGAAGTAATTTTGGGTATTGAGTCATAGAGTTGTTCTATGTACATTACCCAAATTCTTTTTTTTTTTTTTCAAGTATCTTTGCCCAATATATCTGATACATATTTGGTATGGGTATAGAGATATGATCTTTCGTATTTGTACTATGCTTCATAGTGTGACGATTTTTGTAATTACCCTATTCTAAACTTGCTAAAGCTGACTCAAACCATAAAAACCCTTCCAACGGTCCGAACACAAACCAACTTAATTTGACTAAGAAAAGTAGGCAATCAAAACACGTCTAACTTGAACCCTAAATGACCTTAATTCAAATTAACCTCAAACCAAAATGACACAAGCCCAAACAACTGGAAATAATCCAAAATTAAATTTATTTGATAATAAAATTTAAATAATTAAATTTAAAATGATCTAAATTTGAATAATTTAAGTGTTAAATCTGAAATGACCTAATTTTTTTAACCTAAAATAACTTAATCCAAAGTGACCCAACCCACACTCAACCTGATCCACCAATTTACACTTATACCCTCTTCTCATTTTTCATTTTTGCCTTTTTTTTTTTTTTTTCTCTTCATAATTTGTTCCCTTAAAAAGGACAAAGGAAAGCAACAAATGGAAGCATGCTAATGAGAAATATAAGATGAATGACACACATAAACAAACTTCATTATACCTTTAAACGTGAAATCTTCTATTTCCTCAGTATTGATGGCAAGAGCCCAGCGTATGGACCTCTTTGCATCGATTGCTACTTGCGTTATTCTCTTATCTCCATTTGTATCATTAACGACATATAGTGCGGGAATATCGGACTCATCCCATCCACCTTCGGTTCCATCAAAGGTCAAACAGCCATACTTGACTGAAAAAGTAACATAATCACTGACCTCGTGTCTACATACAAAGCCCTCATTGATTTGATCGATTTCCTTATCCAACTTTCCTGGAGTTCCGGAAAATAGAGCTACAAATGAGTTAGGCTTTTCACCAAATCTTCCGGTCGTATCAACAACATGCACCACCTGGGAACCATAAATAAAAAATAAAACACTTTTGTTATCTCATGAAGATATACAACACTATTCACCACTCCTAACATGAATTCAGTAATAGACAACTGAATCTAAATATGAACGTAAAACATAATTAAGAGCATCTCGAGGAATCGGTTCAACTAATTCAAGCTAAAAAAGTAACCTCGAAATCTATCAGTAAAGAAAAAGAAATGAAAGTTGTAGGATCTGACGTACTATTGCACAATATTCTGCTAGTGGTTGTTTAAATGGATATCAGAATATCTGGTGGATAAACTGTTAGAAATTATAGTAAAATAGAGAGAAAAAAAAAATACTCAGATTCTGTTCTTGAATGTCAACCCATTCTTTGGTATCTATACATGAAGTAGATGAGGTTATGCTATAGTTAACTAATTTCAAAACTAGTCCTAGATAAGCAAGGAAGCTAGTTACAACAAATCCCTTAGCTTAAAGAAACCTAATCCTTAATTTAAAATTTAAAGGAGTCCCATAAGTTACAGATCCCATCCTAATCCTAACCATATTTTCTAAAATAAACCATATTATGAAAAAGTTAAATTACAAAGAAAAATACTTCAACCTGCCTCCTAACTAAAAAAGGATACTACTTCAAATTCTGATGCAAATGATTTCCGACTTTAGTTAATCGTTATAAATTGCCGCAGGCATACATATCAAGACAAAACGAACCTCATATAAGTTTGTTAGTAACCCTTCTCTTTATGGAAAACGAGGTAGAAGAGAACCATAGCTATTAGAATTAAAAACTATAATGTTTTAGCTGTTTCTTATTTGCTTAAACTTAGAGGATTGGCGCTTCTCTAATAGATTAAAATCCCTACTCCTGCTCTTTGAAGCTAAACTGCAAATATTAAAAGGGGGCTCCCAGCAGTAAGGAAGAATCTTTCAGAACAAATCAAATAAATTTAAAACATGTCACTCATTAAAATTTTTGGATTCAAGAATCAAGATACTAAACAACAAACACAACGTTTTTCAAGTTATAGTGCCAAGGAGGACAACTATCAGTAATATGATGAAAGGTGACGTCTTGGTACAGCAGTTTAAGAATGCAATAGTTAAACTATAGGTCTGAAACTTACATTCACGGCTCTGGCAGTGTCCTCACTGAATGGCGAAATTATACCAGAAAATATGGCAGCAAGTGACAGAACAAACAGAATGCAAGTTGCAAGGACAACAGATGCTTTTGCACCTAACAAAACGAACACACATGATGAAGAGAATAACAAGCATTTCAAATAATAATTTTTGATAGATATTTTTTTTACATGATGGAGCACGTCTGACAAAATAGGAAAATATTTCTGAAGAGATGGTCGATAACATATAAAAACAAGGAGGAAAGTAAATATCTCTGGGACTAGAAGAGATAGTCAATCTAGCAAAATATTTTTCAAGGAAATAAATAACACTCAAGAAGCACTTAAATCTTCACTACATGGGGGATGGGATGTCAATAGCTCGCTTCGATAAATTCATCCACTTTGAAAGCCAGACTCATTACTTGCTAGCGCATTTGCCATAACGCCCACAGTTGAAGTAGGAATCTTAAATAATAATAACAATAATAATAACAAGACATAATGGCATAATTAGATTATTTTGCCCTGACATAATTTCTTTGTTTTGCATGATCATCATGCTTTCAGTTGATGGTCAAAAAGCTTAATTACATGTCAATCTTTTATAAATGAAGGGATCTAGCCGTAAGGACAGTTTAAGCAAACGATTATATTAACATCTTATATTACTCAACACTTAACAGTCACAGAATTAGAAACTGTTCAGCTTGCTCCAGAAGCAGAAGGGTATTCGATTCTGGCTCATGCTACTGCATACAATGGACAACAAATAACATATCATGAAACAAATTCACATCTTTCAAACTTCAAAGTTGACCCCTGTATGCCTAGAAGACAAATACTTTGACCTTGGCTAATGACGGCCCTTATTGGCTAATATATATATATATATATATATATATATATATAAATTTTATTGTTTCAACATACATTTAACAATCAAACCTAGTGTTGATATCTCATCATCACTAACAAAAATGTCAATGCCAAGGGAAACCATACAAAGCATTTGTAATAAATAAAGACCTGCATCTTTGATGAATAAATACCTGAATTATGAATATACGAAAGGAGATATGCCAGAGTTAGGCATATAACAACTGCAATAAAAATGGAAAGTACCACACTTGCCAGCCACTCAGGAGAATCGCCTGGATTTCTAAATAAGCATATAAAGCAAGGTCAGCATTGGTTTTATAAAATCTTTAAAGCAAGTGCAAAATCTCTAAATACAAACATTGGCAGCAACCCCGAAATTTAAGATGATTTATTTGATATTCTTTGTGGATAAAGCAAAAAGGCATAGAAGTACTCTCTTATCAACTACAGAAACTTACTCATCTGACAATCAATGACATGAGAAAGAGTTTGGACAATATCTCAACCAAGGGGCAAACATTCAAACATAGAATCATCGTATAAATTTTACCTGTCAAATCTTACAATATTTCCAATGAATATGCCAGCATATCTAATGAATGTGCCAGCTGAAACTAAAATCGGAATGGCCAAGCCCACCAGGAGAGTTGCGAGTTTGAGAGGTTTTGGCAACTGAACCGGGGATATAGTTGCTTCCAACAGGCTATCTGAGGAATATAGTAAAGAAAATTAGTCAAAAACAAATACCATCAAGATAGGGATTCCAAGAAAAAAAAAAAAAAAGATAAAGTAATTTCACACGTTATCAAAATTAATTACGTCGAGCATGCACCCATACCCCACCAGGCACAACTCAGAAGTCAGAACGAAGTACATTGTTCTTCTTAACATAAAAACAGACATCAGATTCATCGAAGTCACGGAAAGTGATGGAGTTATTCTTGTGCAAAAGGCAAACAAGTAAATGTCAACTTACATGCGAATGCTGGTGGAACAAGCCAAACAAGAGCAATGTAAGATGATCCAATTTTATAGTAAGTTCCTATAATCAAAAGAACAAGCCACTGCAGAGAACCAGCTTTAAAGAGCCATCTTTCAGCCTCTAACTTGATCAGATCAGCTTGGATAACAGGTGACAGCTGTTTTCTCTTGGCATAAGCAATTGATAAATATATTCGCAAAACAAGATAGCCCAAATGCTGACCAATTAAAGCCCCAAGAAAAGCGGGCGCAGCAAATAACCCAACAACCAACCATGGTCTTGAAACATATGGTACCGGCGATGAACATATCAGGGGTAGAATGAACGCAACAAGAGCAGAGAAACTTATTGAAAATATCCACATGAGGATAATGCTCAAACATGAAAGGACCAATGAAACTACAGCCGTATAACCACCCATCCACAACATTGTAGCCCATATCAGAAGTGACTGCATTATCACCAAATTATGAAGCATGTTTGCAAAACTTTGGTGGTATACGACCATGTATTGTCCCTGAGATCAACAAAGTTTTAGCAATAGCATCCTGCAAATTTCTCATGGTGGCAGAAAGCCCCATGAAACATTATAATATGGCTAAAGAGGAAATAAAAATGTGAAGGACAAAATGCAAGAGGGAAAGCGGATTTCAAAAACAGGAACTATGCGTCAAAGATAGTGAAGGTACCAAAATGTCAAAATATACAGCAGTATCATAGTTAGATTGTACGTCATCATCCATAGCTTTGCCTTTTGAAAGATGAGAGGATGATGCAGCCTGAATCAGGAAAGCAAGCATGTTTTCACCAAGATGCTGAAAAGATCCCGGTTTTAGTAGCTCCAATTTGTCATTCTGCAGAAGATATTCAAATTTAACTATACTGAAATAAGAAAAGAATTAGAATTGTCAATTTTTTCTCCCTTTCTTTTTTGTTTCTTAATTAGCACTGAAAAAGGATCAAAATGATTCTATTTCCCTCTTTTACTTTAATTAGTTAATTTACTTATACTAGGATTTCATTAATCGTCTCTTAGACTATGAATTGCTTCCAACACCGAGAATGCACAGAGGTAACATTGAGATTCAATGGAACTTCAAAAGTGAAAAAATAATAGTAACATGCACTCAATTAACTGAACTAGTTGATACTTCTCATAACAACTTAAATATTTAAAACGCTTTGTGTAGCAGGAGAAAATTAGCATTTTCATCTTTTCAATCCTTGATAAATATAAGGATGTTAATTATATTCGCTAATGAAAGTGCATGTTTATAATACTAAATATCAAAAAAGTATTCTAGTTAGAGGATAACTAGCAAATTTTATGTGCATCACATCATGCCAACGACTAAACCTAAAAAAAACCTGCTTTCCCACTCTTTGTAAGTTGCTAAAACTATGAATGTTATCGAGTGAAATAATTCCAATCTCCGTTATATAACAGGAACTTCCAATTGATCACTGACTTCTTCGTCCACAAATTATTAACTGTCTCTCACTCACTTTCCATTATTTTTTTAGTCTCCACTCTCCACCATCATAATGCGCTCTACTTATTCCCACACCTCGTCATACCTGTAAAATTCAGATAATGGTACTATGCGCTTCATCTTCACTCTACATATTCAGAGAACATTATTTTTACCAACTCTTATACATTATGAAATTATTTAGTCCATCCTGTGGTTACATCAGCTTAGCCCCTGCTCCCTAAGTTCATAGCCACTCAGTGGCTCTCCTGCCACCCTCCCAGTCGTCTACACAGTCTAAGACAAGAACTGGGAACATTGGGATTCTATCTATCCTTGCATATCAGCCAGGCTATAAAATTTTAGACATATATATGGACCATAAATAGCATCTAAATAAAGGAGCTAGTCTTATCTAGGAAAAAAAGAAAGACCCAGTAAATCCCACTTGTTTGATCAGAGTAATAAAAGATTCCAAATCGTCCATAATTTTAAGCCAAAATGTAATTTTCAAAGTGAATGGTGAGAAAGCGGCAATGAAACAGAAAGAAGACCTTAGTGTGATATACTGCAGTCTTGTCGGTGTATGCAAAGTCAAGCCCTGAAAGACCAGCAACCTCTTTGTACACTTGGAAATCGGTTCCAGAATTTATGACTCCGGAATAGAATAGATCCTACAGCATTATATCATTCGGATTTAAAGGTTTTCTTCTAACTTTAGCAAAATTTAGCTACCAAAGCATGCCATGAAACAACAAGCATATAAAAATATGCACATGCATGTGAATACATGCGCACACATACCCAGAGGGAGAAGCAGAAAAAAAAAACACACCTGAGCTACGATTTGACCAGATGGGTATTTCGCAGCTGAAGCAAAGATCTCAATAGCCAATGGATTAGGACCAGCCTATCAAGTAAAGAACGGAATATAAGTTGACCGGAAATATGGTAAAATCTAAGCAAACTAGGCAAGCTAAGGAAATAACAAGTAATCTTGATTTGATTATTATGAGGTTCAGAATATATATGAAAAGACACTGAAAATTTCACATGGTAAATCACAAGAACATCATCACTAAATCAGATTAATACAAAACAAGGACCTTACAACATCTCGTACAAGCGGATGGTAGATTCAATCATATACTTGATGACAGAAGGTCAAAACAATGGTATAAGAGCACTTTAACGATACAAAGTATCCACTTTAAAGAAGGGAAAATGAGCATTGTTGATATAGCTGTCCAACAATCACTGTTGGTGCCCGTCTATGTGCGAGAGCAAGAATTCCGGGTTAGTTCCTCCCTGTATTAGCGCTAGTGTATAAAATTAGACTGGAGAAAGCTAGTTGGACTGATCCACCAACGATACTAATCTTTTAACGGCTAACATAGTATACCGGAACCTTTGACGATATAATTGAAAGAATGCTATACAAACGAAAATTGGATAAATTTGACAAGCAGGCATACGCCCAAACACAGTGCCATTGGGTATATCTGCTTAAATTGTGAATGGAAAATTTTAAAGAACATTGTCAGAATAAGTGAATTTCAGAAAGTTCATACTAACCCCTTCCAACAAGTCAATGGGGGGATCAAAACTATTCTCAAAAATATACCTGGAAAATGCCGGACTTTCCTCCAAGACCCATGGCCTCTAAGTCAACAGCCATACGAATGGTCGAACTCCAGGGATGCTGCAATAGTAAACTAAAATGTTAATCCTTTAACTGAAAAGATTTTGTTATTTTGTTGCTTTTCTGTACTTGATCAGCATACTAGCCCTACATTCACCATTGGAGCATTACTGCAGAAGAATAATCTCTCATTCATGTGTCTAAGACATACAAAACTGCAACTTACAAGAATTCAAAGATGATAAAGTATCCAAGCACTTCTAGAAACATGACCTATTTACCACCTTTAGTAAAATTGTGTAGAGATAATAGTCAATTTATTACCTTAATTCCTTCCTCTTGTTTTTTTGGACTCTTCACGTATTATTTCTTTAAACTTTTCAATTTTTATTAACAGAAAAGGGTATCTTATTTATTAAAACATCTCACAGTCTTAACAATCATATTTCAACCTCAACCCTATATTCACCTTGCCCCCTTGATATTTATATCCTTCATCTTAAGTATTATGACATGAGATTGAGTGTTTCAGTGTCAATTGCCCACTAAAGTTTCATCATCTAACTGACTATAAAAATCAACGAATAGATGCTAATATTTAACGAGAACAAGGAGTTATGCTAGAGTTGTCTACTAAAACAAACTACATGATTTATCTGCTATGGCAGGAGACATTCTTTAGCAAATAAAAAATCATAAATAACACAACTTGCTGCATCCTAAACGAATGCTTTTAAAATCCTATTTAAGATTTTCAAATCTAATGTTTTTCCTTCACCAATCTTCTCCCTGACTGAATTCCTTTCTCTAATTTAATTGCTTCTATTCTTTCTCTGTAGCACTACCAGATCTTGACTCCATGAAGAAAATATATACCTTCCACTTACATGCTAAACTAGAAATATGCGCAACTATCCCACTTCACTGTTGAAAATTCGATCATCAACCATTAAACTATAATAAGAAACCAAACCATATGTTTCATATGGGTTAATCCGAGCAGTGAACATGGTAGAAACATTCCTCAAGTCTGTGTTAAGTGCAGAAGAGAAGATGGATAAGATTCTTCTAACTTGAATTTAATCATGCTATTTTTCTTGTAAATCTTCGTCATTATATAGGAGAAAACACATGAAGGAGTCATTATAAGGACTAAGGAAAACATAAACACCTACAACCACCCAAACAAAACCATGCACCTTTAAGAGGCTAATCCTCAAGAAAAATCATACACAATAGAGTTCAAGTTTCAACTGAAGGCCCCGAAAACACTTCCAACCTGTGTTATAAAGCTATGAGCACCGGTTAGACCCTCCTCCTCTCCAATATTAAATAAAAATATCACAGCATTCTTAAATCCATGAGCCCACTGAGAAATCCCCCGAGCAAGTTCCAACATAACAGAAATACATGAGCTACAATCGCCAGCCCCTCCCCTGAAACAACACCAAGATGTTTTACAAAGAACAAAATCATCAGAATAACCAAAGCTGTTAAGCAAAACAAACTTAAGGATAGACAATGATGTCACTCGAAAAGTGGCGGCGTTATGCAATATCCGAAAGTTACGAGAAAATTTCCGACAGATTATGCTCCCACATGAAAATGATTGAGACCACAACTTCTAGTTGAAAATTTGAAGAAATAAGCTAAAAGGAGTTGCAGTTCACTTTTTCCAACTACAACCTTTTAACCCAGAGTCAAAACTATTTGTTTTGGGCCAATAAAAAATGTTTGTCCTTTTTTTTTTCTTCAGGAAACTGATTAGTTAGTTGTCCTTCTCTTTCTTTACTCATTTGAAATGCAAATGACATTATTCACTGGATATTACAATGCTCCCAATCTGCAATTTTATTTTAACACTTGAACATTATACTAGTCCATCAGCAGCATACAGACCGTAATAAAGAATTTTAAAAGAAATTACGGTTAAGACCATTACACTTAGCTGAATTCAAATGAAAGCAACATCTACAACGAGTCATACACAAAGTATTGCACATTTTGGTCAAAAAGAAACTCAATTGAACCAACACGAAGTAGATTAACAGAGAAGGAAGAAACCATACGTTGTGAAAACAGTATCAATATGGGAAGAAACCAAAATAGCATTTTCCCCTGCTTCAGGTACATTTTTTGGCAAGATTCTTAATATGACGTGACTCAGATCAGAATAGGCAAGTGTTTTCCCCACAAACATGCCACTATCCAGACGATTTGCACCAGAATTTGCATGGAAAAAGTCCACTTCAACATCGACCTCCTGGTGAGCTGTTTGTTCAATCTTTTCTGATGCTGCCAAAACATACTGTTGTTGAAAACATATTAAGTTAAATCTACAAGAAATGGATCACTTGAACAGCCACTGTAGTTTAATATACAGATCTATAAAGATGCTTGACCGTACAGCAGACTTAAGCCAAGCTTTAAAGCTTAGATCATAAACTAAGGAAAACCAAATCATAAAAATGAAAATTAATCCCTCTAAGAATGTAACATAAGAACATTTTTAAGGCATGATATACCAACAACACCACAATGTCATCCACTTGTTTACTTTTGGTCATCAATATTATATTCATAGAAAAATGATCTGTGCTATATCATATTCAAATAAATAAAATATTATAATCAAAAACCAAAATTAAGATTCTTCCCTTTATTTCGTAACCGTAGCAAAGAATCAAATAACAATGCAAGGACAATGAATATAACCAAGAATCAGGACAACATTCCTATTATCATTAGCTGGAAAGCTGACAAAATTATTTAATTGGCACAACCTGCAGAGCAAGATCAATAGCATCAGAAAGAATAGGATGTGGGCCCAATTCAGTCAGTGCCGTGACATGCTTCATTGCCTCCTCCTCTGAGAAACCCTTTTTACCTGCTTGCTCAGCGGTAAGGGGCACAGGCAAATTCCCATACTGGTAGTGGTAAACAGCCCAAGAAGAGTACACAGTCACCGCAAACAAGGTCAGCCATACTAATCCTGACCTTCTTGCACTTTTTATCTGAATACCGTCATTAAATTTGGCTTGTTCATCAGTTTTAGAGGTATCACTCGATTCATTAGCTGATGTGTCAGGTGATGAACTTTGAGGCCGCCTTCGCATTTTTTTAACCAATAAATCTGCTCAAAATATGACCAAAAGACTGGTTTAAAAAAAAATTCTACTTTTTTCCTTTTTTGTAAAGCTGGGACATCCAAAGGCTACTAACTAATTCACAAAGTAATGATTGCAGGGACTCGGGTTCACGGAAATTAATCCTGACATTATGCCAAAAACAATAACACCCAAGGTGATATATGCGTACATTAATATATATATATATATATATAGAGAGAGAGAGAGAGAGAGAGAGAGAGAGGAAGATCTACTTCCATTTTTTAATTTTATACTATTTTTAATCATTAATTAATATATATCAAATAAATAATTAAAAATAAATAAATAATTAAAAATTAGTTGACTTTGTAATTAATTATTAGATAAATATTAAATAATAATTAAAAATATTAAAAAAAATTAATACAAGTGGATCGTCCTCTTCGCGTGTGTTTGTATATTATATATATATATATATATTATATATATATTCTCATTTATCCTGAGAGAAAGTTTCCATAAACTCAAGTCCATGGGATCATTGCTTTTCAACTTTAAAAGCCATAAACAAAGGGAAAAAAAGCAAAAAAGAAATGACTATTTAGAGATAACTTGAATTAAAAGTTTTTAAAAGTATAAAGTGTGTGTGTATATATATATATATATATATTATATCACCCGAAGTCTGTCAAACTATGAAATTACATGCATATATGGCCAATTTAAACGCTAAAAAAGAAGGGCGGAAACTTCATTACAAAAATAATTAATTTGAAGTCGGCTACGAACAAAATCGATGCCCCCTCCCCCCCCCCAACCAAAAAAGAGAGGAGATTTTGGTGAGAAAATGGAAGGAAACAATGCAGACTTACGGAGGGGACCTGCTGCAGAATAGTAGAGCTTCGTTGATTTGCAAGAGTGAAAGAGAGGCAGATTTAAGTCAAACTAAAATGCTGATTGGGTACTTTGCATTTCATTTTTGCCCAAGCGGAGGGTATATATAATAATTTTACAATATCTAAAACGCTAGCGTATTGAAAGAAAACACGTGTAATACTAAAAGACAGATTTTGCATTAATTACATAATTAGTGAAGGATTTTTTTAATCTTTCTTCTCATAATTAGTGAAGGATGAAAGATTTGTACGATCCAATAATAATTACACTTTCAATTTTATATATCACTTTGACTAAAAATCATTAAACATTGATTAATGGTTATCTAATTAAATTATTAATACGGACGTAGTAGTTGGTTGCTGAGTCATTAAATTTTGAAAATGATGTTTGTGGTGTTATCTTAAACAATCACGTGAAATTATTAAATGCGAGGACGGTGATAATGACACACGCAATAGAACGGAAAAGGTTTTTCACGTTTGGAATCGTTAGGTTGCACGTGGAATTATCTCAAATGCTTGGAGTTTTTTCGAAGGTAGGATGTGAACAAGGATACCGTCACATGGAAGGGAAGAAGTTTTCCATTTTGGAAATTCACTGTAAAAGGAAGGTTGCTAGCAAGCTTTGTCCCAATGCCAGTAATATTCAACGTATCGTTGTCTTCAATTTGCATTTGATTTTCGTCAGGAAAAAAAAAACAAAAAAGTCGCTAAAAAAACCAAAGGAAAAAAAACGTGTTTTTTCTTATGAAGGAAAGTTATTGCTCAGTCCAGCATTAGATTTAACTGGTACATTTAATTAGGTCACCAACTTTCTTGACTTTTTTATATTAATTAAATAGAGGATATCCGTTATATATGGTCTCATAATTTTTTTAAATATTTATATTTTTAATAAATAATTTTTTAAATTTAATAGTTACAATTTTTTTTGAAAAATATTTTTTAAAAAAATTATGGGTTATTTTGTCAAATTTTTAAAAGAAAGTTATCTTCCATCCTTAAATAATTTTTTATTATATTTAAAAAATAATATTTAATAAATTTAAAATATAAATATAAATATCTACAATAATATATTACTCGTTAATTTTAGTTTTTAAGATATGGATAACAATAATGATTTTGGTTGGTTCTTCTTCATTGCTACTTTCTTCCTTTTGTTGGAGTTTGCGATGTCAAATTGATAAGCATAAAAGAAAATAAAGGACAAGAAATAAAAAATAATAATTAATTTAATGATTGAGTTAATAATATGCAATATCTTAAAGCCCCATCGTTAAATTAAAATGTTGTTATATTTCTTTCATTGTTTTGTTCTTACTAAATAAAGTGTGTACATTAATTGTTGGTTTTGCAGGTTCAATTTAGCCAGAGTAAGGTTTGAACTTAGTTCGATAAAATTCAAAAGATATTATTATTACAATAAATAATATATTTTATTTAATTTTAATTATAAAATTTATTTAAAATATTTATTTATATTTTTAATAACAATTATAGAAATAAATAAATGCATGGAGTTCATTCATATTTAAGTTTTTAAAGGTATCAACTACAACCATTTTGATATGGTTTGGTCCATGCACAACTTGACTTACAACGTGACTTATTTTTAAGGATTTTTTTAATCTTTTTTAATGTTTACAAATCTTAAATTTATTCTAATTTTCTTTGTAATTTTTATTGGACCCTATTTTAAAAATTCAATTTTTAACAAATTAACTAAGTCCCTAATTAATATAATCATTTATAATTAGACT
>JBBYHO010531563.1:0-16426 GCA_038382025.1 Adansonia gregorii | reverse complement strand
TGTTTTGTAACAAAAACAACACTTCTGACATTTTTTTAGAATCAAAGTTTGTCCATCAATTGGGATAAACATGGATTCATGTAATAATACCCTTTCTTTTCTTGATTAGGAAGCATAAACACATTCTGCTCATTGGGATAAATAGTATCGATGCTTTGGTTTCATAAGAAAAACTTTTTTTCTACCATTTTCAGAATTAAAGTTTATCTTTCAATTGGGATAATCATAGGTTCACATAATAATCTTCTTTCTTTGAATGATTGGGCACCACAAATTTATTCCCTTCATTGCGATAAATGAATTGATGCTTTGGTTTCATAGAAAAACTTCACTTCCCACCACTATTTAGAATCAAAGTTTGTCTCTCAGTTAGGATAAACATGGATTCACATAATAATCTCCTTTGTTTTCACGATTAGGAACCATAAACACATTCTCCCCAGTGGCATAAATTATATTTGCGCTTTCGTTTCCAAGGAAAAACTTCTCTTTCTACCAATTTTAGAATTAAAGTTCATCTTTCAATCGGGGTAAACATGGATTCACATAATAATCTCCTTTCTTTTAATAATTAAGTAGCCTAAATTCATTTTCCTCATTGGGCTACATGAATTGATGCTTTGGTTTCATAAGAAAAACTTCACTTCCCACCATTTTTTAGAATCAAAGTTCATCTATCAATTGGGATAAATACGGATTCACGTGATAATCTTTTTCATTTTCATGATTAAGAACCATAAACACATTCTCCTCGTTAGGATAAATGACATTGAAGCTTTGCTTTCGCAAGGAAAACTCCTTTTCTACCATTTTTAGAATTAAAGTTTGCCATTCAATTGGGATAAACAAGGATTCACATAATAATCTCCTACTTTTACTGAAAATTCTTTCCCTTTATTGGGATAAATAAATTGATCCTTTGGTTTCATAAGAAAACCTTCTCTTCCTACCATTTTTTAAATTCAAGATTGTCTTCCAATTTGGATAAACTCGGATTCACACAAAAATCTCCTTTCTTTTAATGATTGGGCACTCCAAATTCATTATTCTCATTGGGATAAATAAACTATTCCTTTTGATTCTTGACAAAAACTACACTTCCCATAATTTTTTAGAGGCAAAGTTTGTCTATCAATTGGGATAAACATGGATTCATGTAATAATACCCTTTCTTTTCTTGATTAGAAAGCATGAACATGTTCTGCTCGTTGGGATAAATGATATTGATGCTTTGGTTTCATAAGAAAAACTTCTCTTTCTACCATTTTTAGAATTAAAATTCATCTTTCAATTGGGATAATCATGGGACCACATAATAATCTCCTTTCTTTTAATGATTAGGCAGCACAAATTCATTCCTCTCAATATGATAAATGAATTGATGCTTTGGTTTCATAAGAAAAACTTCACTTCCTACCACTTTTTAGAATCAAAGTTTGTTTATCAGTTAGGATAAACACAGATTCAAATAATAATCTCATTTGTTTTCATGATTAAGAACCATAAACACATTCTCCTCAATGGGATAAATTATATTTATGCTTTGGTTTCCTAGGAAAAACTTCTCTTTCTACCAATTTTAGAATTAAAGTTCATCTTTCAATCGGGGTAAATATGGATTCTCATAATAATCTCCTTTCTTTTAATAATTAGGCAGCCCAAATTCATTCTCCTCATTGGGCTACATGAATTGATGCTTTGGTTTCATAAGAAAAACTTCACTTCCCACCATTTTTTAGAATCAAAGTTCATCTATCAATTGGGATAAATACGGATTCACGTGATAATCTCTTTCATTTTCATGATTAGGAACCATAAACACATTCTCCTCGTTAGATAAATGACATTGAAGCTTTGGTTTCACAAGAAAAACTCCTTTTCTACCATTTTTTGAATTAAAGTTTGCCATTTAATTGGGATAAACAAGGATTCACATAATAATCTCCTACTTTTATTGGAAATTCTTTCCCTTTATTGGGATAAATAAATTGATCCTTTGGTTTCATAAGAAAACCTTTTCTTCCTACCATTTTTTAAATTCAAGATTGTCTTCTAATTTGGATAAACTCGGATTCACACAAAAAGCTCCTTTCTTTTAATGATTGGGCACCCCAAATTCATTATCCTCATTGGGATAAATGAACTGTTCCTTTTGATTCTTGACAAAAACTACACTTCCCATAAGTTTTTAGAGGCAAAGTTTTTCTATCAATTGGGATAAACATGGATTCATGTAATAATATCCTTTTTTCTCTTGATTAGAAAGCATGAACATGTTCTGCTCGTTGGGATAAATGACATTGATGCTTTGGTTTCATAAGAAAAACTTCTCTTTCTACCATTTTTAGAATTCAAGTTCATCTTTCAATTGGGATAATCATAGGTCCACATAATAATCTGCTTTCTTTTAATGATTGGGCAGCACAAATTCATTCCCCTCAATGGGATAAATTAATTGATGCTTTAGTTTCATAAGAAAAACTTCACTTCCCACCACTTTTTAGAATCAAAGTTTGTCTATCAGTTGGGATAAACACGGATTTAAATAATAATCTCCTTTGCTTTGATGATTAAGAACCATAAACACATTCTCCTCAGTGAGATAAATTATATTTATGCTTTGGTTTCCTAGGAAAAACTTCTCTTTCTACCAATCTTAGAATTAAAGTTCATCTTTCAATTGGGGTAAACATGGATTCACATAATAATCTCTTTTCTTTTAATAATTAGGCAGCCCAAATTCATTCTCCTCATTGGGCTACATGAATTGATGCTTTGGTTTCATAAGAAAAACTTCACTTCCCATCATTTTTTAGAATCAAAGTTCATCTATCAATTTGGATAAATACAGATTCATGTGATAATCTCTTTCCTTTTCATGATTAAGAACCATAAACATGTTCTCTTCATTGGGATAAATGACATTGAAGCTTTGGTTTCATAAGAAAAACTTCTTTTCTACCATTTTTAGAATTAAAGTTCGCCTTTCAATTGGGATAAACATGAATTCACATAATAATCTCCTTTCTTTTAATGATTGGGCACCACATATTCTTTCTCATCATTGGGATAAATGAATTGATACTTTGGTTTCATAAGAAAAACTTCTCTTCCTACCATTTTTAGAATTAAAGATTGTCTTTCAATTTGGATAAACTCGGATTCACACAAAAATCTCCTTTCTTTTAAGGATTGGGCACCCCAAATTCATTATCCTCTTTGGGATAAATCAACTAATGCTTTTGTTTTGTAACAGAAACAACACTTCTCACATTTTTTTAGAATCAAAGTTTGTCTATCAATTAGGATAAACATGGATTCATGCAATAATGCCCTTTCTTTCCTTGATTTGGAAGCATAAGCACATTCTGCTTATTGGGATAAATGATATCGATGCTATGGTTTCATAAGAAAAACTTCTCTTTCTACCATTTTCAAAATTAAAGTTCATCTTTCAATTGGGATAATCATGGATTCACATAATAATCTCCTTTCTTTTAACAATTAGGCACCACAAATTCATTCCTCTCGTTGGGATAAATGAATTGATGCTTTTGTTTCATAAGAAAAACTTCACTCTCCACCACCTTTTCGAATCAAAGTTTGTCTATCAATTGGGATAAACATGGATTTACATAATAATCCCTTTCGTTTTCACAATTAGGAACCATAAACACATTCTCCTCAATGGGATAAATTATATTTACGCCTTGGTTTCCTAGGAAAAACTTCTCTTTCTACCAATTTTAGAATTAATTTTCATTAATCGGGGTAGACACGGATTCACATAATAATCTCCTTTTTTTTAATAATTGGGCAGTCGAAATTTATTCTCCTCATTGGGCTACATGAATTGATGCTTTGGTTTCAAAAAAAAAACACTTCACTTCCCACCATTTTTTAGAATCAAAGTTCATCTACCAATTAGGATAAACACCGATTCACGTGATAATCTCTCTTGTTTTCATGATTGAAAACCATAAACACATTCTGCTCACTAGGATAAATGACATTGAAGCTTTGGTTTTGTAAGAAAAACTTCTTTTCTACCATTTTTAGAATTAAAGTTAGCCTTTCAATTGGGATAAACATAGATTCACATAATAATTTTCTTTCTTTTAATGATTGGGCACCACAAATTTTTTCCCCTCATTGGGATAAATTAATTGATCCTTTGGTTTCATAAGAGAAACTTTTCTTCCTACCATTTTTAGAATTAAAGATTCTCTTTCAATTTGGATAAACTTGGATTCACACAATAATCTTCTTTGTTTTCACATTAGGAACCATAAACACATTCTCCTCAGTGAGATAAATTATATTTATGCTTTGGTTTCCTAGGAAAAACTTCTCTTTCTACCAATTTTAGAATTAATTTCATCTTTCAATCGGGGTAAACAGGGATTCATATAATAATCTCCTTTCTTTTAATAATTGGGCAGCCCAAATTCATTCTCCTTATTGGGATAAATGAATTGATGCTTTGGTTTCAGAGGAAAAATTTTACTTCCCACCTTGTTTAAGAATCAAAGTTCATCTATCAATAAAGATAAACATGGATTCACGTAATAATATCCTTTGCTCTCTTGATTAGGAACCATAAACACATTCTTCTCATTAGGATAAATGATATTGATGCTTTGGTTTTATAAGAAAAACTTCTTTTTCTACCATTTTTGGAATTAAAGTTCATCTTTCAATTAGGATAATCATGGGTCCACATAATAATCTCCTTTCTTTTAATGATTGGGCAGCATAAATTCATTCCCCTCATTAGGATAAATGAATTGACGCTTTCGTTTCATAAGAAAAACATCACTTCCCACCACTTTTTAGAATCAAGGTTTGTCTATCAGTTGGGATAAACACAGATTCACATAATAATCTCCTTTGTTTTCATGATTAGGAACTATAAACACATTCTTCTCAGTGGGATAATTGCTATTTACACTTAGATTTCCTAGGAAAAACTTCTCTTTCTACCAATTTTAGAATTAAAATTCATCTTTCAATCGGGATAAACATAGATTCACATAATAATCTCCTTTCTTTAAAGGATTAGGCACCAAAATTCATTCTCTTCATTGTGATAAATGACTTGATGCTTCGGTTTCATAAGAACAAATTCTCTTTCTACCATTTTTTCAGATTAAAGTTCATCTTTTAATCAGGATAAACATGGATTCACATAATAATCTTTCTTTTAATGATTGACCCCCCTCAAATTCATTCTCCACATTGGGATATATGAATTGATGCTTTGGTTTCATAAGAAAAACTTTACCTCCCACTATTTTTTAGAATCAAAGTTCATCTATCAATTAGGATAAACACAGATTCAAGTAATAAGCTCTTTTTTCTAATTATTGGGCAACCCAAATTCATTCTCTTCACTGGGATAAATGAATAGATGCTTTGGTTTCATAAGAAAAACCTCACTACCCACCATTTTTTAGAATCAAAGTTCATTTATCAATTGGGATAAACACAGATTCACATAATAATCTCTTTTGCTTTCGTGATTAGAAGCCATAAACACATTCTCCTTATTGGGATAAATGATATTGACGCTTTTGTTTCATAAGAAAAACTTCTCTTTCAACCATTTTTAGAAATAATGTTCGTCTTTCAATTGGGATAAACATGGATTCACATAATAATCTCCCTTCTTTTAATGATTGGGCACTACAAATTCATTCATCTCATTGGGGTAAACGAATTGGTGCTTTGGTTTCATAAGAAAAACTTCACTTCCCACCACTTTTTAGAATCAAAGTTTGTCTATCAGTTGGGATAAACATGGATTCACATAGTAATCTCTTTTGTTTTCATGATTTGAAACCACAAACACATTCTTTTAAGTGGGATAAATTATATTTACGCTTTCGTTTCCTAAGAAAAACTTCTCTTTCTATCGATTTTAGAATTAAAACTCATCTTTCAATCGGGGTAAACATGGATTCACATAATAATCTCCTTTCTTTTAATAACTGGGCAGCCCAAATTCATTCTCCTCATTGGGCTACATGAATTGATACTTTGATTTCATAAGAAAAACTACACTACCCACCATTTTTTAGAATCAAAGTTTATCTATCAATTGGGATAAACACAGACATGATAGTCTCTTTCATTTTCATGATTAGGAACCATAAACACATTCTCCTCATTGGGATAAATGACATTGAAGCTTTGGTTTCATAAGAAAATCTTCTTTTTTGCCATTTTTAGAATTAAAGTTCGCCTTTCAATTAGGATAAACACGGATTCATATAATAATCTCCTTTCTTTTGATGATTGGGCACCATAAATTCATTCTCCTTATTGGGATAAACGAATTAATCCTTTTGTTTCATAAGAAAAACTTCTCTTCCTACCATTTTTAGAATTAAAGATTGTTTTTCAATTTGGATAAACTCGGATTCACACAAAAATCTCTTTTCTTTTAATGATTGGGCACCCCAAATTCATTATCCTCATACAGATAAATGAATTGATGCTTTTTTTTAACAAAAACAACACTTCCTACATTTTTTTTAGAATCAGAGTTTGTCCATCAATTAGGATAAACATGGATTCATATAATAATACCCTTTCTTTTCTTGATTAGGAAGCATAAACACATTCTGCTCAATGGGATAAATGATATCGATGCTTTGGTTTCTTAAGAAAAACTTCGCTTTCTACCATTTTTAGAATTCAAGTTCGTTTTTCAATTGGGATAATCATGGGTTCACATAATAATATCCTTTCTTTTAATGATTGGGCACCACAAATTCATTCCCCCCATTTGGATAAATGAATTGATGCTTTAGTTTCATAAGAAAAACTTCACTTCCCACCACTTTTTAGAATCAAAGTTTCTCTATCAGTTGGGATAGACATGGATTCACATAATAATCTCTTTCGCTTTCATGATTAGGAACCATAACACATTCCCTTCAGTGGGATAAATTATATTTATGCTTTGGTTTCCTAGGAAAAACTTCTCTTTCTTCAAATTTAAGAATTAAAGCTCATCTTTCAATCGGGGTAAACGTGGATTCACATAATAATCTATTTTTTTTTAATAATTAGGCAGCCCAAATTCATTCTCCTTATTGGGCTACATAAATTGATGCTTTGGTTTCATAAGAAAAACTTCACTTCCCACCATTTTGTAGAATCAAAGTTCGTCTATCAATTAGGATAAACACAAATTCACGTAATAATCTCATTTCATTTATTGATTGTGCAGCCCAAATTCATTCTCCTTATTGGGATAAATGAATTGATACTTTAGTTTCAGAGGAAAAATTTTACTTCCCACCTTGTTTAAGAATCAAAGTTCGTCTATCAATAAAGATAAACATGGATTCACGTAATAATATCCTTTGCTCTCTTGATTAGGAACCATAAACATATTCTCCTCATTGGGATAAATGATATTGATGCTTTGGTTTCATAAGAAAAACTTCTCTTTCTACCATTTTTAGAATTAAAGTTCATCTTTCAATTGGGATAATCATGGGTCCACATAATAATCTCTTTTCTTTTAATGATTGGGCAGTAGAAATTCATTCCCCTCATTGGGATAAATAAATTGACGCTTTGGTTTCATAAGAAAAACTTCACTTCCCACCATTTTTTTAGAATCAAAATTTGTCTATCAGTTGGGATAAACATGGATTAACGTAATAATCTCCTTTGTTTTCATGATTAGGAACCATAAACATATTCTCCTCATTTGGATAATTGCTATTTACACTTAGATTTCCTAGGAAAAACTTCTCTTTTGACCAATTTTAGAATTAAGGTTCATCTTTCAATCGGGGCAAACATAGATTCACATAATGATCTCTTTTTTTTTTAAGGATTAGGCATCACAAATTCATTCCCCTCATTGCGATAAATGACTTGATGCTTTGGTTTCATAAGAACAAATTCTCTTTCAACCATTTTTTAAGATTAAAGTTCATCTTTTAATCAGGATAAACATGGATTCACATAATAATCTCTTTCTTTTAATGATTGGCCCCCTAATTCATTCTCCTCATTGGGATATATGAATAATCCTTTGGTTTCATAAGAAAAACTTCACTTCCCACCATTTTTTAGAATCAAAGTTCATCTATCAATTAGGATAAACATAAATTCACATAATAATCTCTTTTCTTTTTATGATTGGGTAGCCCAAATTCATTCTCCTCATTGGGATAAATGAATTGGTGCTTTGGTTTCAGAAGAAAAACCTTACTACCCACCATCTTTTAGAATCAAAGTTCATCTATCAATTAGGATAAACACAGATTCACATAATAATCTCCTTTGTTTTCATGATTAAAAACCATAAACTCATTCTCCTCATTAGGATAAATGATATTGACGCTTTCGTTTCATAAGAAAAACTTCTCTTTCTACCATTTCTAGAAGTAATGTTCGTCTTTAAATCTGGATAAACATGGATTCACATAAGAATCTCCTTTCTTTTAATGATTGGGCACCATAAATTCATTCCCCTCATTGGGATAAATGAATTTGTGCTTTGGTTTCATAAGAAAAACTTTACTTCCCACCATTTTTTAGAATTAAAGTTCATCTATCAATTGGGGTAAACACAGATTCATGTTATAATCTCTTTCATTTTCATGATTAAGAGCCATAAACACATTCTCCGCATTAGGATAAATACAGTGAAGCTTTGGTTTCGTAAGAAAAATTTCTTTTCTGCCATTTTTAGAATTAAAGTTCGCCTTTTAATTGGGATAAATATTGACTCACATAATAATTTCCTTTATTTTAATAATTGAGCACCTTAGATTCATTCTCTTCATTGGGATAAATGAATTGATCCTTTGGTTTCATTAAAAAAACTTCTCTTCCTACCATTTTTAGAATTAAAGATTCTCTTTCAATTTGGATACACTCGGATTCACTCAAAAATCTTTTTTCTTTTAATGATTGGGCACCCTAAATTCATTATCCTCATAGGGATAAATGAATTAATGCTTTTGTTTTGTAACAAAAACAACACTTACCACATTTTTTTAGAGTCAAAGTTTGTCTATCAATTGGGATGAATATAGATTCATGTAATAATACCCTTTCTTTTCTTGATTAGGAAGCATAAACACATTCTGCTCATTGGGATAAATGATATCGATGCTTTGGCTTCATAAGAAAAACTTCTCTTGCTACCATTTTTAAAATTAAAGTTCGTCTTTTAATTGGGATAATCATGGGTTCACATAACAATCTCCTTTCTTTTAATGATTGGGCACCATAAATTCATTCCCCTCATCAGGATAAATGAATTGATACCTTGGTTTCATAAGAAAACCTTCACTTCCCACTATTTTTTAGAATCAAAGTTTATTTATCAATTAGGATAAACACAGATTCACGTTATAATCTCTTTCGTTTTCATGATTAGGAACCATAAACACATTCTCCTCCTTAGGATAAATGACATTGAAGCTTTTGTTTCGTAAGAAAAACTTCTTTTCTGCCATTTTTAGAGTTAAAGTTTGCCTTTCAATTAGGATAAACACAGACTCACATAATAATCTCCTTTATTTCAATGATTGAGCACCATAGATTCATTCTGCTCATTGGGATAAATGAATTGATCCTTTGGTTTCATAAGAAACTTCTTTTCCTTCCATTTTTAGAATTAAAGATTGACTTTTAATTTGGATAAACTCGGATTCACACAAAAATCTCTTTTCTTTTAATGATTAGGCACCCAAAATTCGTTATCCTCATCGAGATAAATGAATTGATGCTTTTGTTTTGTAATAAAAACAATACTTCCCACATTGTTTTAGAATCAAAGTTTGTCTATCAATTGGGATAAACATGGATTCATGTAATAATACCCTTTCTTTTCTTGATTAGGAAGCATAAACACATTCTGCTCATTGGGATAAATGATATCAATGCTTTGGTTTCATAAGAAAAACTTTTCTTTCTACCATTTTTAGAATTAATGTCCGTCTTTCAATTGGGATAATCATGGATTCACATAATAATCTCCTTTCTTTTAATGATTGGGCACCATAAATTCATTCCCCTCATTGGGATAAATGAATTGAGGCTTTGGTTTCATAACAAAAACTTCACTTCCCACCACTTTTTAGAATCAAAGTTTGTCCATCAGTTGGGATAGACATGGATTCACATAATAATCTTCTTTGTTTTCACGATTAGGGATTAAAACACATTCTTTCTAGTGGGATAAATTATATTTAGGCTTTGGTTTCCTAGGAAAAACTTCTCTTTCTACTAATTTTAGAATTAAAGCTCATCTTTTAATTGGGGTAAATATGGATTCACGTAATAATCTCCTTTCTTTTAATAATTGGGAAGCCCAAATTCATTCTCCTCATTGGGCTACATGAAAAAATGCTTTGGTTTAATAAGAAAACTTCACTTCCTACCATTTTTTAGAATCAAAGTTTGTCTATCAATTGGGATAAACACAGATTCACATAATAATCTCATTTTATTTATTGATTGGGCAGCACAAATTCATTCTCCTTATTGGGATAAATGAATTGATGCTTTGGTTTCAGAGGAAAAACTTTACTTCCCACCTTTTTTAAGAATCAAAGTTCATCTATCAATAAGGATAAACATGAATTCATGTAATAATATCCTTTGCTCTCTTGATTAGGAACCATAAACACATTCTCCTCATTAGGATAAATGATATTGATGCTTTGGTTTCAAAAGAAAAATTATTTTTTTTACCATTTTTAGGATTAAAGTTTCACTTTTAATTAGGATAAACACAGGTTCACATAATAATCTCCTTTCTTTTAGTGATTGGGCACCACAAATTCATTCCCCTCATTAGGATAAATGGATTGATACTTTGGTTTCATAAGAAAAACTTCACTTCCCACCATTTTTTAGAATCAAACTTCGTCTATCAATTGGGATAAACATGGATTCACGTAAAATCACCTTTCTTTTAATGATTGGGCAGCCCAAAATTTATTCTCCTTATTGGGATAAATGAATTGATGCTTCGATTTCATTAGAAAAACTTCACTTCACACCATTTTTTAGAATCAAAGTTCATCTATCAATTGGGATAAACGCGGATTCACATGATAATCTCTTTCATTTTCATGATTAGGAACCATAAACATATTCTCCTGATTGGGATAAATGATATTTATGCTTTGGTTTCCTAGGAAAAACTTCTATTTTTACCAATTTTAGAATTAAAGTTCATCTTTCAATTAGGGTAGACATAGATTCACATAATAATCTCCTTTTTTTTAAGGATTGGGCACCACAAATTTATTTTCCTCATTGAAATAAATGAATTGATGCTTTGGTTTCATAAGAACAAATTCTCTTTCTACCATTTTTTAAGATTAAAGTTCATCTTTTAATTAGGATAAATACGGATTCACATAATAATCTCCTTTCTTTTAATGATTGGGCACCACAAATTCATTCCTCTCATTGGGATAAATGAATTGATGCTTTGGTTTCATAAGAAAAACTTCATTTCCCACCATTTTTTAGAATCAATGTTCATCTACCAATTAGGATAAACACGGATTCACGTAATAATCTCTTTCATTTTCATGATTAGGAACCATAAACACATTCTCCTTATTGGGATAAATAACATTGAAGCTTTGGTTTCGCAAGAAAAAACTTTTTTTCTACCATTTTTAAAATTAAAGTTTACCTTTCAATTGGGATAAATAAGGATTCACATAATAATCTCCTTTCTGTTAATGAAAATTCTTTCTCCTTATTAGGAGAAATGAATTGATCCTTTAGTTTCATAAGAAAAACTCCTCTTCCTACCATTTTTTAAATTAAAGATTTTCTTTCAATTTGGATAAACTCAAATTGACATAAAAATCTCCTTACTTTTAATGATTGGGCACCCCAAATTCATTATCCTCTTTGGGATAAATGAATTGATGCTTTTGTTTTGTAACAAAATAATACTGCCCATATTTTTTTAGAATCAAAGTTTGTCTATCAATTGGGATAAACATGGATTCATGTAATAATAACCTTTCTTTTCTTGATTAGGAAGCATAAACTCATTCTGCTCATTGGGATAAATGATATCAATGCATTGGTTTCATAGGAAAAAATTCTTTTTCTACCATTTTTAGAGTTAAAGTTCATCTTTCAATTGGGGTAATCATGGGTTCACATAATAATTTCCTATCTTTTAATGATTGGGCAGCACAAATTCATTCCCCTCATTGGGATAAATGAATTGATGGTTTGGTTTCATAAGAAAAACTTCACTCCCTACCATTTTTTAGAATCAAAGTTTATCTATCAGTTGGGATAAACACGGATTCATATAATAATCTCCTTTGTTTTCATGATTAGGAACCATAAACACATTCTCCTCTGTGGGATAAATGCTATTTATATTCCAATTTCCTGGGAAAAACTTCTCTTTCCACCAATTTTAGAATTAAAGTTTATCTTTCAATCAGGGTAAATACGGATTCACATAATAATCTCTTTTCTTTTAAGGATTGGGTGCCATAAATTCATTCTTTTCATTGCGATAAATGAATTGATGCTTTTGTTTCAAAAGAACAAATTCTCTTTCTGCCATTTTTTAAGGTTAAAGTTCATCTTTTAATCGGGATAAACATAAAATCAGATAATAATCTCTTTCTTTTAATGATGGGCACCCTTAAATTCATTCTCCTCATTAGGATACATGAATTGATGCTTTTGTTTCATTAGAAAAACTTCACTTCCCACCATTTTTTAGAATTAAAGTTCATCTATAAATGGGATAAACACAGATTCCTGTAATAATCTCTTTTCTTTTTATAATTGGGTAGCCCAAATTCAGTCTCTTCACTGGGATAAAAGAATTGATGCTTTGGTTTCATAAGAAAAACCTCACTGCCCACCATTTTTTAGAATCAAAGTTCATCTATCAATCGGGATAAACACATATTCACGTAATAATCTCCTTTGTTTTCATGAGTAGAAACCATAAACGCATTCTGCTCATTGGGATAAATGATATTGATGCTTTTGTTTCATAAGAAAAACTCCTCTTTCTGCCATTTAATGTTCGTATTTCAATCGGGATAAACATGGATTCACATAACAATCTCTTTTCTTTTAATGATTGGGCATGATTAATTCGTTCTCCTCATGAGGATAAATGAATTGATGCTTTGGTATCATAAGAAGAACTTTACTTCGCACCATTTTTTAAAATCAAAGTTTATCTATCAGTTGGGATAAACACGGATTCCTGTAATAATCTCTTTTGTTTTCATATTAGGAACCACAAACATATTCTGCTCATTGAGAAAAATGATATTGATGCTTTGGTTTCATAAGAAAAACTTCTCTTTCTACCATTTTTAAAAATAAAGTTTTCAATCGGGATAAACATGGATTCACATAATAATCTCCTTTGTTTGATGGATTAGGCACCACAAATTCATTCTTCTCATTAGGATAAATGAATTGATGCTTTGGCTTCATAAAAACTTCACTTTCTACCATGTTTTCAAATAAAGTTTGTCTTTTAATTGGGAAAAACCCAGATTCACAAAATAATCTCCTTTTTATTAATGACTGGGCACCCTAAATTCATTTTCCTCATTGGGATAAATGAACTGATGCTTTGGTTTCAAAAGAAAAACTTCTCTTTCTACCAATTTTAGAATTTAAGATTGTCTTTCAATTTGGATAAACATGGATTCTTTTAATGATTGGGCACCCCAAATTCTTTCTCCTCATTGGGATAAATGATATTGATGCTTTGGTTTCATAAGATAAACTCCTTTTTCTACAATTTTTAAAATTAAAGCTTGTATTTCAATCGGGATAAACCCGGATTCACATAATAATCTCCTTTCGTTTAAGGATTAACAAGCACAAATTCATTCTCCTCATTAGGATAAATGAATTAATGCTTTGGTTTCGAAAGAAAAACTTCACTTCCCACCATTTTTTTGAATCAAAGTTCATCTATCAAATGGGATAAACACGGATTCACATAATAATCACATTTTTTTAAAGATTAGGCGCCATAAATTCACTCCCATCATTGGGATAAGTGAATTGATGCTTTGGTTTCATTAGAAAAACTTCACATCCCACCATTTTTTATAATCAAAGTTCGTATGCCGTTGGGATACGCATGGATTCCCATAATAATCTCTTTTGTTTTACTAATTAGGAACCATAAACACATTTTTCTCGTTGGCATAAATGATATTGATGCTTTGGTTTCATAAGAAAAACATCTCTTTTTACCATTTTTAGAAATAAAGTTCATTTTTCAATAGAGAAAAACCCGGATTCATATAGTAATCTCCTTTCTTTTAAGGATTAGGCACCACAAATTCATTCTTCTCAGTGGGATAAAAGATTTGATGCTTTGGTTTCATAAAAACAACTTCTCTTTCTACCATTTTTTTAAAGTTAAAGTTTGTTTTTTAGTTAGGATAAACCTGGATTCACTTAATAATCTGCTTTCTTCTAATGATTGGGCACTATAAATTCATTCTCTTCATTGGGGTAAATGAATTGGTGCTTTGGTTTCAAAAGAAAAACTTCTCTTTCTACCATTTTTATAATTAAAATTGTCTTTCAATTTGGATAAACACGGATTCACATAATAATCTCCTTTCTTTTAAGGATTGGGCACCCCAAATTTGTTCTCCTCATAGGGATAAATGAATTGATTCTCTAGTTTCATAAGAAAAACTTTACTTCCACCGATCTTTTAGAATCAAAGTTTGTATATCATTTGGGATAAATATGGATTAGCGTAACAATCTTCTTTATTTTCATGATTAGGAACCACAAACACTTTCTCCTCTTTAGGATAAATGATATTGATGCTTTGGTTTCTTAAGAAAAACTTCACTTTTTACTATTTTTAGAATTAAAGATTGTCTTGCAATTTGGATAAACACGGATTCACATAATATCTCTTTTCTTTTAATGATTAGGCACCCAAAATTAATTCTCCTTATTAGGATAAATGAATTGATTCTCTATTTTCATAAGAAAAACATTACTTCCCACCATCTTTTAGAATCAAAGTTCATCTATCATTTACGATAAACATGGATTTGTGTAGTAATCTCCTTTGTTTTCATAATTAGGAACCATAAACACATTCTCTTCATTGGGATAAATGATATTGTCGCTTTGGTTTCTTAAAAAAAAACTTCACTTTCTTCCATTTTTAGAATTAAAGATTGTCTTGCAATTTGGATAAACATGGATTCACATAATAACTTTTTTTTTAATGATTGGGCACCCAAAATTCATTCTCCTCATTGGGATAAATGAATTGATTTTTTGGTTTTATAAGCAAAACTTTGCTTGCAACAATTTTTTAGAGTCAAAGTTAATCTATCAATTAGGATAAACATGGATTTGCATAATAATCTTCTTTGTTTTCTTGATTAGGAACCATAAATGCATTCTCCTTATTGGGATAAATGATATTGGTGCTATGTGATGGAGATCAACTTGCGCAAACACATATTTCCAACTATTCTTATGATCCTTTGCAAGGAATTAGAGGTCTAATGACTAGGGCAAAGACTAAACGCATGGAGCAAGCTTTGCAAGGACTAATCATGGAAATGCAAGCAAATGAGGTTGTTGAAAATGAATCGGATGCATTGCCAAGATTGATCACTTGTCTACATTGTGTCAAAGCTAAAAAGAAAAGATGAATAAAGCTTGGAGCCCAATTCACATGTCCAAGATGAATGGAGCCCAATTTGCATGTTTCATGGGCCTATATATTAGGATTTCAGATTTTCTAATTTTTTTGACTTTTCATGTTTTTAATTTATTTAGATAATTTCTAATTAGATTATAATAAAGAGTAGACTTTATCTTTATTGATTAGAATTGTGTTTAGGATTTTAAGTTGTTTAGATAGGTCATAATCATATTATGATTAGGAATATACTTTTCCTTATTGATTAGGATTTCCTAGTTCAGTTAGGGCTCTACAGATTTTTGGCCTATATAAGAGAGTCTTATTCATGTAACTCAGGAGATTTGAATAGAAAAAAATACTTAAGAGTTTCTTCACTTTGTGAACTTCTTCTTTGCTCTTTAAACAAGAACTCAATTTGATCTTATCATGGTAACTTGTGGCGATCAAAATTGTTATAATTTTGCTTCTAATCAACAATTTTGATTGAGGTCAAGTTTTTTTTGCCTGACTTTGAAAACGATCCTAGGGTTTTAGTTCCATCCAATCAGGTTTTAGTTTGTGTTTTCATCCCAAGGTTCACATTATTTGGTTTTAGAGCTTTGGGTCTTGAAAATCAGGTGTAATCTATCTTTTAATCTTGTAATTTCATTATTTTTTTTCTATTATAGTTCGTGCTTCCACCATCCAAAAGAAAAAAAAACAAAAAAAAAGAGAAAGCGAAAAAAAACA
>JBBYHO010531552.1:0-16428 GCA_038382025.1 Adansonia gregorii | reverse complement strand
CTCCAGTTCTAAAGCCCCATGCTCCGAATTCCCTCATAAATCAACAGCAGGTATTTTCGGAAATTTTGATCAAGGAGCTTGTCTCATCTTAACGATCTACTTCGTTTTTTATATGTCACTCACAATTGAATAGTTTTATTTTTTTATTTTAGGTGTAATGTTTAAATTTGTTTCCGAACCTTTTTTTATTTTTCTTAGGGGAGGGGAAAGCAGAGACAATGTTGCCGACAAGCCATTCATACTTCTTTGATAATAGACTTCTTAAAAAGCAATTTAAAATAATTAGATAACACAAATGTAAACTTTAGGCATGAGCTATTTGATGATTTTTATCTTTGTGAATTTGTGATGCTAAGCAACTCTATTTATGAATTATTATTTGAGTTATTATTGGATTTCGAAAAAGATTTTATTTATATTATTCAAATTAACTCGAAAATAATTTTTGAATATATGCATCTGTTCATTATAGATATATTTAATTTTTTAAAACTTTTTATATATTTAAAAAATTATATCATACACTTATATCTAAATGTATTTTAAATAGAGATATTAAACCATTAAATCTTTAAAAAATTAAAAAAAAATCGAACAACATAGACTTTCACTTTTTGGGGGGTTCGTATTTTTTCATGTTAATCATTTGAAATTTTATCTAATTAGCTACTTTTCGATTTGGAGTTAGTTAAATATTTATCGAAATTTTTCTTTAGTACTTCGAAATAGAGTTTATTATTTTTCCATCGTAAGTTCTTTCTACCTCAATTTAGTTTAGTCCTTTGAACCTGTATCGTTCAATATTACCTTGTTATGTAGAAATAATATTTTCTAACATGAAAACTTATTTTGCACCAGGGAAAGAGGGGAAAGTCGAAATACCTAAGCAACCGCATGAAAAGGCTACAATCAGAGATGGAAGAAATAAGTAAGGAACAAACGAATATCAAACAAGGGCAAAGAGAAATAAGAGAAAAATTTGAAGCAATTGAGTTGGAATGTGAGCAACTTCGAAGGGAGACTGACCAAATAGTGCAGCAGAGTATGAAGACCCAAATCCGTCTTGCTTTCATGCTCCAAATCTTGAAAGCAAGACAAAACCAAGAGTTCGACAAGGCAGCCGAACTCACCGATGCTCTTCGGTAATTATCTCCATAATTTCATTACGATAATTTGTTGAAGCTGCTAGATTCATAATCATTTCCTTTTGTTCTCAAATATGTGATTCCATTTGCTTTTTATTGCAGCGAGCTGATAGCGAGAGAGAATCAGCAAAAGTAAATTATGGCACCAATGGCTAAAAAAAGGGTGGGGAGGACGAGTACCTTTTGTATTATATTTAGTTAGATTACTGATAATTCTAGCTAGGGCCTGACCGCTAATATGTCTTGTTATGCATGTGTGTGTATCTATGTATAATCCTTCTTGGAAAATTTGTTTGCTTAGTTTAAAACAGTATTTAGTTACGACCATCTTGGTTCTGTATCGTTTTTTATGCAAAAATGGTAGGAATTGTCCCTTGGCATTCACAAAATCACCCTTTGCCCTAACCATTTTTATTTGGATTTCATTATAATCTTTCCTTGATCCTCTCTTTGATAAGAAAAAATCATTCCACATGTATAATCATAAGTTTTTCAAAATTGGCATTTAATACTCATACATATATGTTGTCTAGAAAAGAAACTCTTTTTGCCCAGAAATGTTTGATTCTTTTAATATAAACTTCAATTCTTTTTTTCTAAATGATCTTTTTCAATACAAATATATATTTTACTATCTGTATAACATTCGAAAGGGAGAAATATAATCTAACTAATATATATATATTTATATATAACATCAAACCAAACAATTTGATGCATAAAAAATATGTACATGTATTTAATTTTTTTTCTCTTCATAAAATGGTTTCTTTCAATTATTATTTATTTAATTTTCCTTGTGATTATAATAACCTCAAATACAATAACAAAAGTAACAATTTCCATGCTCTACTAAATTTTAAACTAATTTATTGAATTTAAAATATTAAAATGAATTTTCAGCGTGGCCCTTCTTTAAAGAAAATTCCGACTCCGTTCCTGAAGGTGGTTGAATATTCAAACGAAGCCCAAGATTTCAATTATTGCTACTGCATTCAAATCGCGGCGTTTGCTTCTGTTGGAACTGCTGTTCTTCCGTTTGGTCATCGTCGTTGTTTCGACTGCTTCATGTTGCTTTTACGTGTTTTATGGTATTTGATGTTGTGTTGAGCTTTCTATATTTTTCGTCTTTTTAATTGAGTTTCTTACATATTTCAATGTATTTCTTCTGTGTAGTTGTGCTTCATATAATATATATTTTGGATCATATATATGTCAATGTTTATATATATATATATATATAATAATAATAATAATAATAATAATAATAATAAAATGATTTCTTGGAAATTGAAAAAAGCCTTTTTTTTTTGTGCCATGGAGAAAGAAACAAGCCAGTAAGAGGTTTTCGTTATTTTAAAATGCAAATACTTTTAAAATTTTATTATTTCTTCCTATTTTAATGAAAATTTGCATAAATAATGTAGTATACTATACAGAGCCTGTTATGCTTACCTGTTTGCGCCTAAACAAATTATGAGCCTGGGCTCGTTCACAATAGGCAACAGAGCCTGTTTAATAATAGATCAATTTTAGATCACACATGTAAATACTTAAAATAAATTATTAAAATTTTAAATTTATTGTTGATTATATTTTCGTTATTTCATTACTTTTTTTCTATTTAAATCATTTAACTGATTTAAGCATCGAAGCTAGTTTTATATAAAAAGCTTCGAGGCCTCTATATTTATCTTGGTCTTGTAGATCCTTGTGTCTTTTGGATTGGTTGACTCCTCTTTTGTATATCACCAATAATTGCCGTTGTTTGCGAGAACAAACAAGAAGCCACATCTCAGGATTTATTATTTTGCCATAGAGTAACCCCCTGTCATGGCCTCCCAAACAAATGAATCGATTTCCACTATCCCAACCTCCTCTAGTGCACCACCCACATTGCTTTTAGGATTGAAAACACCAATTAAACTTCATCATCTCATCAGCTTTAATTTCCACAACCATGACAACCATGCCTATGCAAGAGATAGCACATCACATAAATTCCAGAACACAATCTCCTACCCCTAAAGAACACACTCTTTGGGTGGTTAGATGTAGCAAGCACTAGCCAATTGCTACCAGAACTTGCTTACCGTAGTTTCACCATCCTTGCCTTCCTCTATCCATATGTGCAAAACCCTTGACCAGCATGCCTATAATAAGATAATACCTGGTAGTCCTTCAACCTCTCTCAACAATACTCACAGAGCTATCACTTCAAGCATATCTGATACAATACCTATGCCTGCCATTGAAATCGCAAACCCTTCACAACCCACTAATCCTGAATATGATGGATCTATTTAGCCAAATATATATGAATTTGGTTTTGCTGCAGCACCCAATAGTGCCTATGCTGCGATAGGCAGATAGGCTTACTCACTGCTTATACCACAACCTAACTATTACTTGCACTACCTAATTCCAAGCACTGACCAACCAATTAGCTGCACAATAGTCCCTCATACAATAGACAAAACATCAACTCGTCCAATTGGTCCAATCCTAGGCTGGTCGGCCAAATCAACAACCTTTGCCACAATAAACCAGAAATAACAAGCGTAATTAGGCTTATCACCCTAACCAATAGCAAGAATCTATATCCACAGTTAAGTCTGGCCTCATGCAATAATAGTATTCAAAAATTTTTAAAATAACATAAAATATGCAGTGGAAATAATAAAATAGAAAAGCTGAACTTCTCTATGGATATGTTAGGTAGGGTTTTACATGTAGTAAACATAATTGAATTAAATCTGAATTTAATCAATCATATGATTAGAGATTACCTAACTCAAAAATACTGTAATCTTACGTTTTGTAGATTTTAAAGATTCCCAAACCTTAATAAGTAGCCTTTCTGAAAGGTAATTTGAAATCACAAGTAATTCAAGTGCCCTGCCTCCAATGGTGATCCTTATAGACAGAAGTTGAAACCTTCTTTGGCATGGCGGTTCTCTAGTGTTAGCTAAATTACTTCTCAAGTCACAACTAAAAGATAACTTGCCAACAGGTTCAGATCCATGAAGATACGGGAATAATTCCCTACCTTTGGCACAAAGAAAAGGCTCAAAATAGCTTCTTAAGGAGATAGTTATTTTTTGCAAATTTAAGAAAACGAACTCAAAAATCATAATTAGTTATTCTAATCAATTCCACTAAGATAGAAAACTAATTTTCTATCTTTACATCAATTAAAAACAATTCTTAACTACTTGGAATATGAATCAGCATGATGGAAGTTTTAAGGATATTGGGATTTGGCGGAATTGGCTTCGGAAAAGTCTAGGGATTCTTGCCTATGATTTTCTAATAGCCAAGCTTACTCCTGAAAGACTTAATGTTATATTTATATGTCTCTTGGGCTAGGTTTAGATGTTTAATGAGTGGTCATTTTTAGGGTTACTTGGGCATAATTAAAACTACTTTTTAATTAGCTTATCCAAGATTGAGCCTTAATAGTCCTTTGCAGCCCAATAACACCCTATACACACTACACCATGCACCAAATTTATTAGCAAGCCTAATTTAGAGTAGTTCACAATAGAACTCCTTTGTCATGCTAATTTAAGGCTTTTAGCCGAAACTCCTAATTAACATATTAGATAATTTAATCCACAATTAAATTTCAAACTTAAGTAAAATAATTTTATTTCATGTGAATAATATTAAATAAATAATTAAATAATTATCAAATAATTATTTAATTTTCAAATACAAATAATTGGTTTATTTAATATTTTTCCTTAAAGCCATGTCTACACTTAGATATTTTCTTGATAAGATTTTCTTATCATTGTTGCCTTATAAAGACATCTCTAATATGTTTCACAAGTCTAATTCATGTCTTAGATTATTCTTAATTGTACTTATTCAGTTAAGCCCTCCTCAATTTGTCTTCTATACAATTACGTCCAACTTAATTGAACTCTAGGTTTAATTCAACAATTTGGTTTTATTGTGTGTGACCTATTAAGTTCTCAACTTTTTGGCAATGAACATAAATAATCTTATTAATTATGTTCATAGATAAAAAATGGGATCTAGCAAACCCATTATGATCACCTACATGTTGATAGAAAGAAACATGATTTTTTAAAACCTTTTAGTAATGAGCTTATCAGTGTACTATAGTCCTTTCGCCATATATCTCAGATTAAGGATGAGCATGGTATAATGTCTACCAAAACGTCTATCCATGTTAGCTCTTGCAATTCATGCTTAATGATCATGAATCTATGAGGAACCATTTATCATAATTCGCTATACTTTTGCTAGAAACTTTAATCCAATTAACCATTATCAAGATCATTCGAGATATGTCTCTAATGTCACTTGGAGTAATGAATTCTCTTTGGATCACTCATCCATCTTTAATATATTTCATATCATACCCAAAACCACCTTTATTTTGGTACTCATCCATTATGGACCCATTCATAATGATCTCTAAGTATGATACTCCACATACAAAATGATGTGGTATCATAAGTCTAAAGACTAATATAAATAAGTGGCACATGAAAGCGTCTTTCATAGACACTTAAGTGACTTATACCAAATGGAGTCCACGTTTAATAAACTTGTTTCCATAAAACAAGCACCCATTTGCTATCTTCAAGTAACTCATAAACTCTAACTTTTATGAGATCAAAGAATTGCTTGGATCCAATGCATAGAGGATTTACATATGCTAGTCTTTTTGTATTGCCAATGCCCTATCTTGACAATATAATGACTAGGAATCTTTTTAGAAATATAATATTGTTGCATAGAGATCTCATCGTTGTAACTCATCACTATTTTTGCAATGCTATTATGTCTCATAGGCTTCATCCAATTAGTATTTGCATGAGTGTCAATCACGCTACTGACATGAAAGAAAACCTTATGTTACTTTAACTTAGTAACATGAATGTCTTTATTTAACCATGTATCCCATGTCCAAATTAATAGCCTACACCCCAACAAACCAAAAAGAACAAGCCAAATTAGGTTGGTCACCTTAACCAACTACCTTAACCAGAAACCTAAGACTTACTAGAAAGTTTCTAAAAAAGGATAAGAAAAACAAAAAAATAATTTAAAATAATTTTCAAAATGAAATAAAAAAGATAAATTAAGAAAAATGACAAGAAAGTAAATGAACCTACCAAACAACAACTTTATCGTCCACTAGAAAGGGTTAATGGAATTTTGCCATCGTGCCAAACTTTGTTACCCAAATGATTTTGGCCAGTGCTTTTGCACCAAAACAAAGGAAAATGGCCGAGACTAGAGGTCCACTTGAATCTAAATGCACCCTAAGCAATCTTGCATCTTTTTGTGCCTTGAGATTAAGGTTTTTTTTCCTCGAATGAAAACAAGAATAAAGAAAATGTATGCTGCTATTTGGACTATTATTTTTATTCTAAAATATTTCTATTGATATTCTTATTTGTGTTTAGCACATATTTGGATACGATATTAAAGTTTGATTTTTCAAATATATGAAAAGATTTTTGAAAAAATTTAAATCTCTTCTATCTTGATCTTTTTGTTCAATCTGTCATCTTCAATATCATCTTCAATCAACAATGGCTCTTATTTGTTAACCACTTTAACTGACTTTTCTATTTGACAACCCATAAATAGATCATAATTAAAAAAAAAGTTAGAATGAATTATCTTAAAAATAACTAAAAAAAATCATATGCTTTTAAAAATTTTTATGTTAGTTACAGATTGAAATGATGTTAAATATCTAATCATATGGCCTGCCTCATAGAACAAAATCACACATACTTTCTTATTGTTATCCAAAACATTTAACTTTAACATAAACCTATATAAAATGGATTTATTTGTTAGAAAAAAGAATTATTAAAATATATAAGATTTTATAAATTAATATTATACCGAACACCACATGTTTTGCGTTGCAATCCATTCAAGTTTATTATGAACGTTAATAAACTTATCAAAAGATCTTTTAACTAAACCATTTATAATAATGTAAGTCTTTTTCATTTGAAAAAGATCTTTGAACTTTGTTACAGTATCATTAAATATTAATTTTGGTTCCTTGAAATTTACAAAATTTATTGAAAAAGTAATTTAGAAAAATATAAATTGAAAAGTTAATTATACAGAAAAAAATAATAACTTACAAAGGAATGATAAGAAAGAAAGAAATTTTTGAAAAAAAAAACTACAATCAATAGAATTGATGCGAATGCTATCTTGGATGCTAACGCATCCATTATATAATGGAAATTCTTAGTTTAATTGGTATATAACTCTAATAATGATTAATTGAGAAATAATCTAAAATTTTAACTCTAGTTTAATTAGTATATAACTGTAAGACTAATTAAGTGAGACTAAATCAAAAAGTATAACATTATAAATATGATTTTTGGATTTAGGTTATTTTACAATATATATAATATTATTAATTTTACAATATATAATATCAACAACAAATGATAATTTCAATATATATGATTGTATATAATATCATTAATTTTACTATATATAATATTAATAGCATGTGATAATTTTAATATATACATATACATAAAAAAATATATACACATAAAATTATCAATATATAATTTAATATATGTCATAGAAGTAATTTGTAGTTATCAATTATATAATTTAAAATAAAATGGCCTATTTTTAATTCTTAGTTTAAATTTTATTATATAATTAATAATTAAATATTATTTTAATATCATTTTAGTAATATAATAAACCATAAAAGATAATTTCATCGGTTTAAAAGATTTTTCACATTAATTCTATTATTAATAGATTATAAATAACTAAGGTTGGTTTCAAGTTCTCTTTAACCTAATATTTTATTCAAATAATTTTAACAATGTACTTTCACAAATATACGTGACGATGCATTTAAAATTTTACTTTGAAAATCAAATTTCATGGGGAAACATCTTTTTATGAATCGAACTAAACTCTTAATCTCTTACTTAAAAATTAAGTACTTTCAATACTCTCAGAGAATCCTTAGTTTTGCTTTTGGATGAGAAAGCTATACCTAATCAATCGCTATCGCTCAAAGTTTGAGGGAATTACAAATTGTGTGGTCCACCATAGATTTCCTTAACGTGTTTCACCTTTTCAGATTCTTTGTTAAGTTGGTCGTTTTTAGGTCCCGTTTAAGATGCTTCTTTTTTCTTGTGGACATCTTCTTTTATCTTGTGGACATCTTGATTATCTGTGTCATATGTTCCAAGTGTTGTGGTTTTGTCAAGTATGTCCATCTGGTCTAAGGAACTTGCATTAGTTTTTAGGCTCCTCTGTTTTGGCCAAATCTAGGGTTTTAGAGGCTTCTTCTTGACTTTCTTTTCCTTTTTAAGAAGATTTAAATAATAGTCGCAAATTGTTTTGTTGCACACTTATTTTATTATTGTAAAATAAATAAATTTTATCATAATCTATTGTGATATATTAATAATAAAAATAATCAAAATCATAAAATAACAACTGTAACATCTATTGTCATTATTTAAAACTTTATTTATTAATTCAATAAAGTTTTTGCCTTAGAAGAGAAAAAAGGTAAAAAAAATCACAATGAACCATAATATATTTCATTTATTGAAAATATTCCTCCACTATTATTAGCATAATGCAAACAAATCTTTAATTATATTTCCAAATTAAAAATTTCAGGCCTCTCTAGCATATAATATTGGATATAACTGCTAGAAAACAGATCGAAGAAAAAGAGTAAGTTTAGCTGCTTTGGAAAAGTCTCCATCTTCTCGTGCTTTTAAGATGTGGAACATTAGAGCCAACCGAATTTTGGTGATGGTTGCTTGCTTAAATATTAGATTAATCTCCTCCCTGAGTCGATCGCAATCCCTTTTAAGACTGGTAAACCTTTATCTGACATGGCTTTGCTCCTCTCGCAAGCGTCGTTGATCCATGCCTATCTTCGCCATGTTTTGTTTTAAACTTTGGATTTTCAGTTTCGGCTTCTGAACCCTTTCTCGTTTGACGACTTTTTTCCTGCAGCTAGGTGCCCGTACCATGATTTCTTTAACTCAACCTAAAATTATAGCAAGCAAAAAATTTAGTAGTCCCGAGTTCTCTAAGCCGAGATTGCAATGAACTCTAGATGGGCCGAAACCATTTTATAGAGTGAGATTTGTAATTGCGGTAGATAGATCATGTCCTTGGTTTTGTGCAGAAAATTCTTAAGAATAACATAAAGAAAGTTCGAGGTCTTGCGACAAGTTCACATATATATATATATATATATATGCATATATACACACACAAAGCTTAAAGGGTTGAATCTATCTTTAATTGCACGGCTCTCAGGTTTTGTGCAAGGATCGTGATTCCTAAAAGGTTTAACTACGAGTTAAAGCAGAACCAGGTCATAGACAAAGATCAAGTAAGGAGGAGTAAAGGGAAAATAATCGAATGTTGTTTGATTCTAAATTTAATAATTTTAAATAAGATATGAAAATATAATTAAAATATAATATTAAATATAATTTAATATGAAAAATAATTTGAATAAGACTTGAACATATTAATATATTAAAATTAATATAATATAAATTATTAACATAAAAAATTTGATAGAAATATATAATATTTTAAATATAATTATAATGTAAAAATAATAAAACGTAATATAAAACAAACTATGGTAAGTTAGTTCTCGAAAGTTTTCTTACTTTTCTTTAGTCATCTTGTTTTAATTAAAAAATATCTATTATCTATCGAACCGTGTTGATGATTTAAAATTTTAAGCTCAACTTGGCTTTTTATACCCTCCGGATTGCCCAACAACTTTTATATATATATATATATGTTGATGAGACACAAATTCATATTTTATTTCTCTTTTAATTTCATATTAAGAGTATAATTTTGAATTGATATTAAAATTAACGCCGTGTATAATTTTTCTAACAGCCTTTAAACCCTTTTTTTTTTTTATGAACTTTACATTTAAGTGTCTAAAACGAAAAGTGATCCACGTAGGAAGGCGTTCAGACCCCATATCTATCATGGCAGCCATGTGTTACATGGTTGGTAACGTCTACCTCGATTCTTATATTCTCCAAGGACGTATCCATCGCCCTAATCTTATGGCTTGCATCAAGGGCTAGAATTAATAGATAACCACTTTTCTTTCCTATATGCGTCGCATTTTATTGATTTCCTCAAGCATAACAGCAATACCTAAGCTCTAAATCTAGGACGAAGCAGCTTCAAACACATAATATCATCTGGACGAAGCTCTCCCTTGTAGTCCTGCATCATTAACAATTGCTTACCAAAAGACCATGGTGTTCCCTCAAGCACCCTGTTCTTCTCTGCTACTGATGCAAATTTGAATAAAAATAAATTATCTTGCTAGGAAATTATATCTGCACAGGTTTTGCCAATATCCACAATATTTTAAGTGCTCTCATAATAGCATGATATTAATTGGTTAATTACTGAGAAGTTTCCCATCCTAACCACCCAAAAAACAATCCTAAAGATAAATTATACGACTCTCGTTTTAAACAAGACTGAAACTGATCTCAAGAGTATCCTAAAGAAAAAGTAAGCATTCAGTTTCTTAAAACCTTTTTCTATTTAAAGAAGCCGACATTCAATCTTAACCATGCTCATAATCATTCCAAAAAATTTAAGAGGAATTCTGAACTTCCACAGTTGATACTATTGAGGCCTTTCAAATAGATTAAGAGACTCGATCAGCAAAGCATCAAGTTTTTTAGCAGAGAAAAAAAACCAAGTTTGTCTTGCTCCCATGCAATTTGATCCAGTGTAGTTGAAACAAGATGAACCCCTTCAATTTTACCTATGACCTCCAAAATCCAAGCTTGCTCTCTTTCCAACAAAGGTCCATAGAAGATTATTCTCTCAATCTGGATGAGAGAAGCCAATATGTTATCCTGACATTTTTCAAATCTATTCTATGCCAACAAAAATATTCTTTGGAATAAATCCTTGAGAACCTTATCACCCACCCATTATGCTTGTTTCGTTGTTTGAGCATGTATGCCGAATACCCTTCGACTTGTCCCTAGATATTTAAATTGCAATGTTTAATGTAATTTTGATTTTATCATATTTATTATATTTATAGACATAAACAGATCATGGTCATTAAAATTATCATTGTCATCGTGATTATTTTTTGTTTTGTAGAATAATAATTTTACTATAAATAGTGCTACATGCACTCATCTCATATATTCAATTCACACACTTTTTTCTATGGACTTAAGTGAAAAGCATTAAAATTTTTATAGATTATAGTAGAATTTAGAAAACTTATATACGTGAAATAAGTAGAATGTTTGATGAGTATATGGTATTTTCCTTTTACTGTAATTTTTTTTTATCTTTAAAAGTTTAGTGCTATCATAGTAATATTTTTGTTTAATAATTTTATGAAACTTAAACTTAATATATTATTTGCGTGTGTGTATGTATAATAAAATAAATCCAATAGAAAATATAATATAAATCGACTTTCCTCGATAAAATATGAAGATCTGCCACTGTTATAACCACTAGCTTCGCGCATTTACTTCTTTTCCTGCTTTCAAATTTCAATTGCATAATCGCTTGAGTGTGGTAAACAAAGCATGTTGTTACTTCTTTGAACAAAGCATGCATGTAAATATGCATGTACCGCATCAACAACATTTTATGTCATTCCACTACAACTCTTTATTACTATATTAATATGCCAGCTTTTTCGGCAGATACCCTTTGTTTCATATGTAACTTCTGTTTATTTGGATATTAAACGCGATACAAATATAACACATTTTATACATAAAATAGGGTGCGACTGAGTCAAGCTCAAATAGCAGCTTTAGGATTTGTTTGACCGAATGATGCAATAAATTTTTTTTTAAAATACGACGACGCAATAATTTGTTAAGATAAATTAAAATACTTCTATTAGAGACTATGTGGTGGGATCCTCTGAAGGTGATCATTTTGTTCCTCCGCGTTGTTGCTACATGCTATCCCTTGCTATTATTTCACTGAAAAAGAACAAAAAAAAAAGGAAGGAAAATTTTTCCAAGCTCTTGTTCTAAAATTTTTTCAAGCGTATGCAAAACAAAAGTAAACAATGACATATGGAATCAACCGTAGCAATTGAGTGATCTGAGCAGCCTTAACGAAATTGCCTTCTTGTCGTGCCTTGATTATATTAAACATGAGAGCCAGACGAAGTTGGGTAAAGGCACTTAGCTTTATCATGAACTTAGTTTCTTCCTGTAATACTTCACACTCCATTTCAATTGCCTTTAAGTTTTTGTCGAACTTCTAATTGTGCTTCTTTGATAACGATCTGCTACTTGCTAATCTGTTCCATTTCTTCCCTTAACTGTCTGCATTTGGCCTTCAGATCACGTTCGGTATCCTTTTTCTTCTAGCCATTGAAAAATTACGAAGGCACTGTTAGAAGCTTGGTCAAAACTTAACATGCAAGCATAGGCAAAGTCAATAATTTTATGTCGAAGGCGATGGGATAAAATGGATTCAAGATATAAATTTTGAGAGATCAAAGTAAAATTTTTATTATCATTATTTTACTTAGAAAATACTAAAAATGAAGAGTTTTTGAGGAAAAGGGGCCAAGGCCCCTGCGTATCCCCCACATCAGGCTATCAGCCTCTGCATGCAAGTTTCAGCCAATAGTCATGCAAAATTAAACAAAATTCCTAAAGAGATATAATGATCTATATATAAAAGATTGTCACATTAGGGCTAGAAATGTGTTCTTGGCACGGCTTCCTCATCTTCTTCATGCTGCTTATATGCATGTTTGCAATCTCTTTTCAAATGAATAAACTTCTTTGGCTTAAAATAAATATTATACATAGCATTTTCAATTACTAGGCATGAAAACATTTATCTTGTATACCTTATGCTTAATTTGCAAACTGAAACGACTCTTCCAATGAAAATTCGTACAAAGATGACGACGGTTGGAGAAAATCCTCGACATTGTTTCCTTTCGTTTGAAGTTGGCGGTAAAAACGATGGAGCAGAGCCATCATTTATATGAAATACCACAAACCGAGTTAGTCGTCTTTCGCAAGGATTGTACAAGAAAATCGAGCTAGTCGCGCGATGGATAGGCAGGTTGTTTTTATTGGCTGCAATAGCCTTTTCGGAACACGAAAATCCAGCTCGCATAGAAACACAGAGTCGTACTCCTTTTCTTCTAGCTTTTTGAAGGAAACCTGGTCATTGCCACGCAATATTATGATGAATAGAGCCTACAAGTGCAGAGAAAAGCAACATCCACCACGTGGATGTGATAAAAGTTCATTCGAAGGACAAGCAAATTTAATATGATAAGACTCAAAATGCCTCGCTTTGCTTGACAAGATGGATCAAATGACGTATCTTTAAATTGATGTGATTTAAAGCAGCTAAGGCATTATCTACTATTATATTTGTTATTTAAGGTCTGCTTTATTTTTTCGTCATTTTTTATTATATTATATTTTATTAATTCGTAGCGTTTTTTTTATCTACTTAAAAAAAATTATTACAATTAATTTATTTTGAAAATGGAGAATTTGACATTTGTTTCTTAAAGTATGGGGAATATTTATAGACCAATGAACTAAATGCTTAAATGCATTTGACAAACATAGTAAAACACAATACGATAATTTGGAATAAACTTCCTTAAGGTGAGAAAATTGGATTTCAAAGATGAAAGATGACAAAATTTTGAGCGTCACTCAAAATTTTATGTAAAAAAATGGGATTGTGGTCTGATTTGTAATTGCGTTATTAAAAAAATTAATGACAATTTTCCATTTACTTTCATGGGCTAAAATATTAAAAATTTCATCAACTATTTAACTTTGTTTCTTAAATAAGTTTCTACATTTTTATTTTTACCCTTTTCATTTGTATTTAAATAAATTTTTATTTAAAATAAAAGGTTAAAATATATCAAGAGTTTTTTTAAGTATAAATAAAAAGCTGAGGTTTTATTTAGATATAAATTAAAAAAAATTTTATGAATATCAATTAAATGTTAAAAATTTATTTAAATATAATAAAAGTATGAAAACTTATTTAAAAAATTTGTAAAGTTTAAGGTTTTTTTTTTTTGTGAAATATTTCAATTCAATTATTTTTTGAAAAAAAAAATGATGAAATACAAAATTTATTACTTGTCCTAATATAATGTTAATCAATTGAAAATTTATTGACATTATTTAATATTAAACACCACTTTCATTTTAATTTCAAAAAAAAGGAAAAATGAGGATATTTCGATGATCTTCTCAAACATCCCAACGGAAGGAACCAAAACGGAAAAAGAATAAAAAAGGGTCTGCAAAGAACAAAGGAATGATTTGTCATTGAGGGCTCAATTGGATCTAAACTGACCCACCAACAGTCTGATTGGTGTAGTTTTTTTCCCCCTTTGACCCTGTTGACTATAGTCATTATTTTTGTTTTTTTATTTTGAATTTTTATTTAAGAATTATGGTATAACTTTGAATATAATAAATAAATCTTATTATTATATAGTAAACTAATAAATATCTAAATTTTAATATATAATGAATATGAGTTAATTAAAAACAAAAATATATATTATCAAATTATTATCAATTTTTTAATTATTTATTAAAAAACTAATATTTGACATAAAAAATTTAGTATTTTTATTTTTTTTGTTAATTTTATAAATATCAAATAAACTAAAATTTTTATTATAAATAAATTTTAATCTAATATCCTTACAATCATTTTCTCTTTTCCGCATAATTTTTCTTATCATTGCTATTACTCTTGCGTTCAAACACATACTCATAATTAATTTTAATTTTATTATAACAATAACTAATATCTCAACTATCACTATTTTCAATCTCATTAAATTCAATTTTACTACCCATCCAAGCTGATCTTGTGTCATCTTGATATGCTTTCAAAGTGATTTTACTCAATTTTACCACTGTTTTCAATTTTACTATCTGGCCAATTATGACTATCTTGCCATAAAGCATGTCAATTAAAATATTTTAACTTTTATTATCATTTATATTTTTTAAAAATTATATACAAAAATAATTTATAATTTAAGTCATTGAACTTAATATTAATTTTCATATAAGTTATAAATCTTTATTTTATTAAATTATATCATCTAATTTTTATTATTAATAAATTAGGTTATTTAAATTAACTATGTTAAGTAATTTTAATAAAAAAGTTAACTTAATATGCATGCATAATTTATTTTTTATATCTTATCAATATAATATCTAGTAGTAATACGCTACATATACATACTAAGTTAATATTTTTATCAGAATTACTTAATACAATTAACTTAAATAACTTAAATTTTTAATAATAAATTTAATGATACAATTTGATGAGATTAAATGTTTGTGACCAATATAAAAATTGATACTAAATTTAATGACCAAAAATATAAAATTACCTTTGTATTTAGCATTCATAGTCTTTTAAAAGATTCCATCACTCATCCATTTTTAAGTTAAAAGTAAAAAAATAAAAAATTCATAAAAATATCCATGTAGACTCATGGCCTAATACACACATGGAACTTATACCAAATTTTATCCACCTTATGTGCATCAATTTTTTTATGATTATGAAAAATATTATATGGAGTATGTAGACCATGAAAATTATTTTTTTTTTCAAAAAACTTTATTTTTGAAAAATTATTTTTTAAAATTATGTGGTTTAATGCTTTTGAAATTAGAGTTTGTACTCAATTTTTCAACTTCTTCAATTTGTTAATATTGTATATATTTTTTTACTTTTCACTTAAAAATAAATTTTATTCAAACAAAATAAATATGTACTTTTTCAACACAAAAACTAATTGAGATATATAATGCTAACATTTTATAGATCTTAACATGTGTGTTCTGCCATGTGACTTAATAATTAATACTTATGTGAATATTTTGTAAAGTTTAACTAATAGATGGGTGAACTTTAAAATCTTTTCAAAGGACGTCGATATTAGAGGTGTCTATAAATCGAGCTACAGTTGCAGCTGTGACCAAAAATTTATAATTAAATTAAAAAATAATTTTTATTATAAAATAGTAATTCAGGCCGATGCTCAGCCCATAGACAAGTATAGTGGATGATAATAAATTAAACTTTTAAAAGTTTATGATGAAAAAGTTACAATAATTCAAGTCAAAGATGATAAATATAACTTTTAAAGTTAATAGATAAAAATCAAAATAAAAGCCGTGGA
>JBBYHO010531541.1:0-14829 GCA_038382025.1 Adansonia gregorii | reverse complement strand
GATGAATAACTTGTATGAATATTTTCATTATTCATCTATGTCTACATTTCTTTGGGCCATAGATGATGAGCCATACAACTCCATGATGACAGACTCTCTAATTAGAGTTGTTGAAATGAAAGGTATAGGACCAAGTTCATATAGTGTTAATCTTGAAATGTTATGTGGAGCCCACAATGATTATGTTGGTGACTTTAATGAGCCCGAACAGTACACTGAATCTGATAATTGTGATGACAAAAATGATCCTGACTAAGATGTCACTGCTGATATCAATATTTCTTATCTGTTATCTAATGCTAGAGCTATTGATCTTTTTCATCAGTATAAGCTCGCTTTCTATATGCGTACCCTCAATTTGGATGCAACGCATGTCGTAAAATTTTTAGGATATTCTCATACATTAGGGTTAACAACAAGCTAGAATACATCTAGCAGTAATCTCTATGTTATGATGTAATTTGCAGCGAATGAGGCCATAGTTTTAGCTATAAAGTAATACAACATCAAAAACTCTATAGATTATAAAAAGTAGAAACCTCATTGAACAAATATCATGGTCACTGTATAATGTATGGCTTCGAGTGCAACTGGAGCATAAGGGCAACATAGTTGAGAAAGAAATAAGTCTGAGAGATTATAAAATATAATCAGCCTTATACTTGCATATCTCAGTGAATTTCATAACATCACATGAAATTGGATTCTAACATGATATGTTCATGCATTTTATCTTTGGTTGAAGCAAATCTAGCTATTTACGTATTCATTTTGGTTGCTAAGATATGGAATAAGTATGGATACATGACCTACTATAGGTAATTTTTAATTATTTAGCAATTAGGGTAAATCGTACAATGATCTGTCAAAGTGGTTTAGTGCAATGTAACATTTTATTCTGAACAAAATGGTAGAATTATAAACTATACTGACACACCATGGTCATCAAATGGTGGAAGGTATTAGTATTTTCCATTTACTTTTTTGGACATTCAAGTCTTACATTAAAAGCTTTCCCTTTTGTTAACCTATTATCCAAATAGATGGTACATTCTTAGATGCAAAATGGAAAGGAACCTTATTGTTAGTTGTTGCAAAAGATGGCAATTAGAACATAGGACTAATTGCCTTTGCCATTATAGAGGGTAAGATGAAAGAGGCACGGTCATTTTTTCTTGGCAATTTACATAAACATGTTGTTACAAAAACCTAGCATATGCTTGATTTTTGATTGACATGAATCCATTAAATCTATGATTAGAGACTCGGGTAATGCATGGAAACCTCTACGTGCATATTTTGTATCTTGCATTTGACTTATTATAGCTAACCTCATGAGAAGGTTTAACAATAAAAAGTTATTGATAAGTTGTTAAAATGGGTATATAATCATATTTATGATTTTTTTAATCTCTTACAACCCTTTAATTTTCATTTTTATTACAAAGTTGTTAATTAGCATGTGATTTTAACAGTGTACGAGTTACGGCAACCCCATTTTTAGTCGTACTATGAAAATCTTCTGGCAAGAATGCAAAAATAGTTGATTTGGCTAATAGAATCCCAAAGGAGAAATAGGCTCAATCATATGATGAGGGAAGATGTTATATGGATATATGACAACAAACCTAGCTAGATGTATAAATTTAGTTTTAAAAAGGACTCATCATTTTCCCATAACTACTTTGGTGAAAGCTATGTATTTTATATTAGCAAAACTATTTAGGGTGATAGGGAACAATCAATTAACAATGATGGCGGTAAACTACACTAAACGTGAAATAGTCACAGCTACCATGCAAGAAAATTAAAGGAAAAATAACCTCACCTTGTTCATGGGTTTACATGAGTGAAGAGTTAGAAAACCCATAGGAAGGAATTCTAGTTTTGGCGTATAAAGTCAAGTTAACGAGAGATGGTATGACTTTAGGATATTTCAAGCACATTGGTACCCATGTTCAAATGTTGTTGTTACTTGTGCTTATGTCCATATAGATTGCATGCTATATATGAATAATGTTTATAGACTGGAAACTATGAACAATGTTTATCAACATGAGCTTTGACTTGTTTGGAATAAAGCTTATTGGTCAAAATATAATGGTCCACAACTATGCCTTAATCCAGAAATGAATAAATATCCCAAAGGTTAGCCAAAATCAAGTCATATTCATAATGAAATGGACCTTAATGAGAGAGGCGAACCAAAGCATTGCAGATTATGCAAGAATGAAAGTCATAGCTGTAACAAATGTCTTTATCAATTTAGCAAATTAAGGGAAGTTCTTGATTATCAGTTGTAAACTTTATTAGTTTTATTTTGATAATGCAAATGTTTTTTTTAATGGAATGTAATGTAAGTTCTTTTTTATTTATCTTCCAACATAAATAATAGAAATATATTATAGAAAATTATTATGAACCCTAAACATATAATTATTAATTATTATAATATAAATATTATAATAAAACTATCTTCCAACATAGTTGACATGATATAATTATTTCAATAGAATTATCTTCCAACATAGGATTATAATATAATTAGAAAGACAATTCTTAAATAAAAATGAAAAAAATTCATTCTATGAGTGAGCTATTATGTTTTCTTCAAAAGTCTGAAACTAGCTTACGAAGAATGGATAAATGTAATCTGGCCTTGCCAGGCAATTCTATCCTTCTCTGCAAGAGATTTCTCTCTCCCAGAGCTAAGCTTTGACCTCTTTCTCCTTGTTGTTTCAATTTGACTTTCGTGAAGAACTCTTTCTTAACTTTAGAGCTAGCGTGAACTAGGCATTTTTGTTTACTCAACTCAAGATAAGATTTATTTCTCTTAAGATATTCTCAAAGAAGTAAGTCGGATAGCTGGAAAATATATAAATATAAATTTTACTAATAAGCCTAAGAGTTTAGTTGTAGAAAGGAAAACTAGAACAAGCATTAAGATTAAGCAAAGAGATGCTTATCTTCACTCAACAGTAGACATCATGATGTAGATGGCGTCTGCGTAGTAGCTCTAGTAAGTTCGTAGCTAGATTTGGATCAGGATCTGGAGTTAAGCTGCAGGGTGAGGAAAAGATGGCTAATGTCTATTCCATCCTTTCTTTGGTTCAATCTTTGATAGTAACTGCAATATTGAGTAATATTATATAATAGAATTATTACAATAGAATTATCTTAAGAGATTATTACAATATAATTATACTATACCATATTTATTGCTATAATATAATTATTAAAATAGAATTATCATCCAACATAAATAACATAATATAATTATTATAGAGAATTATATCTTCCAAAATAACCATATGATATATTCGAGCACGAAAATATGCAGATACAACATAAAAAGTAAAATATAAAACTATATAACTATTATTTTGTATAACATAACTGTATAACATAATTGTATAACTATATAACACAAGTAATAATACAAAATTATATCTCTTCACAGGAGGCCCTTTCATGCAATGTTGAAGAATAATGTAAAGCTCTCTTATTATTGATGGCAATAGTTTTTGTTTAATATTCTCAATGTTATTGCACTTTAACTTCAATGTCCTTGACTTTTTACTTGCATCGTCAGTGCTTCTTCCTAAATGGCTTCTACTTAAGTCGATATGTAATCCTTAATAAGCATATTAATGTTTGCCATATCAAAAAATTGTAAACCATTATTTGAAAAACCAATAATTGATGCATTAAAAATATGATAGACATTGCTTACTGGGGGCACCAAATTGATATACAATAGACATATATGCTACAATTAAAGTAGATTGATTCTTTTTTATGTGAGTCAATAGGTCAGCATCTAACCTAGTTGTTGGTGGCGCTAGCCAATAGCACCTATCATTATCATCATCCTAACATGACTAAAGGAATACTAATGACTAGATAATAATCTAAGATCATGGTCTAGTTTAAGATGACTAAATTACATTTTAGGCACACTAAAATTATCAACATATGCCAAACTAGGTTGATTTATCCTCCAACTAACTCCATGATTTTAGTTACATCTATTAAGCTCTATAAAAAGATTTAGATTTGAAGTTTGTTAATCATATGACCTACTCCTAACATCATGAACTATTAACAAAGGAAAAATAAAAGGCCGATCCTTAGCATAAAACCATATGATATATTCATTTGATGGTGTGAAATTGTTTTTCCAAACTCAGGACCATTAACAAGCATTCTTGAACATCTTTTCCAAAATTGAATCCAGTTTAAATGCTTTTCAACCTAGTTTTTTCTATTATTATCACGCATATCATTACTGTGAACTTTGTCAAGGTTTATTGCTGTTTAGCGGATTAGTAATTGCATCTCAAATTAGCATATGACCCTCTTTGCTAGTGCCACTCCAGAATTTGAAAGCATATTAATGTTGTATTTGGCCTTTAAATATGACTATTTTCAATAGCTTCCCATAAAAGGCATGCCATAATTTCATTTGAAATATATGGCCGTCATATAAATTGTGTAAAAAATAGAAATTATTATTGAACACTATGCAATATGTTGGGTTAAATATGCACACATTCGAGGTAAATTATTAAAAAATTTACCTTATTTTGTCCTATGTGATCTAGTCATGCTTTAATGCTTTCCATGTCAGTAGTTATATTGGTGAACTACTTCAAACAACACCATCTATTCAGATATATATATATATATAATATGAATAACTCTTATGCAAATACAAACAATTGTAATGTAAATTAAATACTTAAATTAATTACCTTAATGCAATAGGGTATATAAGATTTTGTTTAACTAGTAATGTAAGAAAAAGTAGTCGGTACCATGCCCATGACTGCAACAGCAGTAAACAGTCACCTATGTCATGCATTCCTCCAACTATTGCACCTTAGAGTTCCTTATATAAGAACCTTGAACATACAGAACCCTAATTATACTTTCCACTATTACTCAAGTCTGTTAAAAGTGAAAGATACATTAAATGAACTCGATTTCTAGATTTGTTGGGCATAAACATTCCTTTAATGATGCATAAAATGTATGCTCTAGTAGAAACATTCTAGTTGTCCTCTAGTTGCATCTTCAGGGATATTACGAAATATTTATGTCAACCAAGTCATTTTAATAGTTGATCCTTGAATAGCGTTTGGAGAATCATGCCCAATAATTAATCAAACAAAGCCTTTAGTGTAACAGGCTCTCTCTTGTTACTTCATTGCCTTCAGCTAGTAGACCTAGTTAAAGTATAATATCTTCTAGGGTGATTATGCATTAACTATAGGGAAAATGAATTGTGTGTGTCCCTGGTCTCCATCATTCAATCAATGCACGTATTAGTCATATCTCATATTCACATCGATTTACTAAGGTCCATGATAAAATTTGACTTTTTTTAAATAGTTTTCGATTAAATGATTTAGTGATTAAAGAAAAACTTTCCACAACCAGTATTCTAATCAAGTTTTCTATCAAAACGTCATTAATTCATTAGATATAAAATTTATAACTAATAATATTTTAAATATATGATTAAACAAAATTTTAATACCTCATATAATATCTTTCATGATATGTGATCGTCTTGTCATCTCAACAATAATGATGATGACGACAACTGTGAAGCCATTAAATTGATCTAGAATTTTCTTGCAACAACATTTTTTATTTAAATCCATCATTACCTAACCTTAAAACAGGAATTAAGCTAAACTTCCACAAATATAAAAAATTACACCTTTAAAAATATTCAAATAGTTTAATCCTTTCAAACTTGAATTCAATTTTTTTCCTAGCAGTCATGATTTCAATTAAAACAAACTTAATTATAATGAAAATTACTTTAATCATTACCAAATAATTTATGTTTATTAATGAAAAATAACAATTACCCTATATTTCAACAAGAAAATACTAATGCCAAAATACTAAGTTATATCATCTTCGGATAAAATATCCCAAATCAAACATAGAAATAAAAATAAATCAAGCGGTAAAAAAATTTTAAACTCAAATAATCAATGTAAAAAATAACTTTAAGCTTCTACAAATAAAAATAAAGATAAAACATACCTTAACAAATTTTAACTTATATAATCATATTTAAAAAATACTTTTACAAGTATAAATAAATCATATCTTATAAAAAAACTGCTTCGCTCAATCAATTATACCTCAAATATATCTACCTGAATTTAAAATCACTTTCCTTGAAAATAAAGAGAAAATGAAAATAGGAGCTCCTTTTGAGGGGGTAGTCACAAGCACACTCCTCAAATAATTGCCTCGTTCTAAAAAGGGAGGCAATTGTAGGAGGTCATTTGCAATACTTCTGCACATAATTTGGCCCCTCCCCTATGTAATTAGGGTTGGTAGGGCCATGATCCTTGTTGTCGTAATTTTTTGGGAAACTTCCAATAAAGTCTAGGGAATTTTATTTTTTAAATAAAAAGGATGATGAAAAACAATAATTACATTAAGGAAATAACTTATATTTAAAGACATCGTAAAACTCAAATACCCTTAATTCATAATCATTTTTTAATTAATATATGTATATTTCATAATATTAATCTTTTTCAATTTCTATTAATAATTTTCTTAAAATAAAGTCCTAAACTAAATTACATGCATGACTACCCGATTATTTTCTTTGAAAATTTGAAAACCAGTTCGCTTGCTTTTTTTTTTCGACTACTTTTTGTTTTAATGTTGTATAAGATCCTAGATTGGAGCTCACATGATTTTTCTTTGGTTTTAGGTTTTGTCTTTCCTTATTTATAAGTTAAGAAGTTGATACTTAGGTTGAAGAAGAAGAAGAAAATGATGATGGAGAGGAAAAAAGGTGTCGAGTAATTTTAATTTGCTTAATTAGTAATTTTGATTGTTTTCATTTCGTTAACTGTAATTATAATTTTTATTTACCCTTTTTAATAAAGATATTTTTTCATTTTTTATTTTGTAATTTTTTTTAAGACATATGGGAAATTGCAAGACCACTAACAAATGAAAAAAAAATTGTTTCATGCGGCCATTTTAGACTACATTAACAAGTCATCATATAATTTGATGATTTTTTAGTAAACTTTTAAAATCGATCTATTTTGATAAATAATTTGAAATCAGTTTATTTCGATAAAAAAAGTTCATAATATTTTAATAAAAACCTATCCACCACGTCCTAATTTTCTTTTAAAAAAAGAATCTTTTATAATAGCTTAAGTAGTATGTATCATCCTTTCATGTGCTCGTGGATTCTAATAACTTTAGCATATGGGATAATTTGTCTATTTTTTACGTATATATTTTAGCAAAAGGAAATGATAAATCGCTTAGTTCACAATAAATAACAATAAGATAAAGAAATACTAAAGAAAAGATGTCCCGCAGTTTTAGCACATTTGCACGTTAAAAATATTTTGATTTCTTCACTTAACGAAATATATAATTTATGTCTATAATTATATATAAAAACCTTAATGTGAGAAATGTTTCGAAATCGACGAAAATGAACATCTTCTTTGATTAAATTTTTAAATTGCCATTTAGAATTAATTTTTAATTTTAATTTTGAATTTTAATAATAAGATTAGTTTAATTTTATAAATAGAATCTGGTTTTAATCCTATTAAATTGCAGTAATTTACGTACAATTTTGGATAATAATTTTTTAGAAAATGATTTTCTATAATAATTCTTTAAATAATTTTTAACTAGTTAAATTTCATCTAACAAAAAGCAAAGTTAAGGGTACATGAGTAATAAATCATCCTCTTTAAAATTCTAAATTGTCGTTTAATTTTTAATTATTTATTATAGTTTTGAATTTCAATAACAAAATCTTTATAGATAGAAAAAGTTTTGAATATATATTGAATTGTTATGACTAATATAATAGAATTCTTTTGATAACTCTTAACTGGTTGAATTTATATTCATGATTAAATCTCTCGCCATTATATATTCAACCTTCGGTTCAATGTCATCTCAATGCAAAAATTTTGAAAGTAAGGGTTTTTTTTCCTTTTAATAATGGGTTTGCCCTAGGAATTAGGGAGGTGTAATCTCCATATTTTTTGTATTAATTAAGAGTTCTCCAAACAATTTATACAATAGATAATAGTAAAATTTTTAAAGAATTCTTTTTACTTTCATTATTTCAATGAATATTGCACATATATTTTGACCTTTTTACCCTTAATTTTTAAAGCAAACAATTCATGAGCTATATTCATGATTACTGCTTTTAGAGTTCAAAATATGGTAAATAAATCTCTTTAATTGGCTATTTCAATGAATATTGCATACATTTGTTTTAATTTTTATAGTATGGTTGTTGATTTTGAAGTCTTTGATGTATTCGAGTTCAAAATATCATAAATTATTTTTTTAAATGGTTTGCATGTCCTTTAATTAACAATATGTCATTATAACGATAAACTTACATTTTTTCCCATTTTGTTTATTTTGATACAATTTTTCACTTTATAGTTAAGATTGTAATTAGTTAAATATTAGATTGATCAATTGTTATGCAAGTAAATTTTTATAATATTAAAAGATTTAAAACTCTATTAATTAATTATTTTGTTTATACTCGCTCCATTTTTGTTTCTTTTCATTTGGGAAGCAACTTAAAACTAGTTGAGCTAAACAACAAGCTTAATATTTGCTTTGATTTGAGCAATGCAGTTTTTTTGTCTCAAACTCAAACAGTACAAAGAACGAAAGAAGTATCTAATAGTTATTTATATTTTATACATAATTATTATTTTATTAATATTTTTGAATAGGTGAAAATCAATATTTTTGCTCATTATACTCCAAATTGTTTTTTAAATGTTTTACGTTATAAATATTAACAAGATTCATTCATTTTTAAAAAAGAATTATAATTTTATTAAAATATCTTCGTTAACTGAATTTGTTGGATTAATAATTTTTCGATTCTTAAATAATTATATATTCAATAAATAATTTTTTTTAATATAAGTATTCATGTTCAATGTGCATGACAACAAAGACAACTATTATGTATGTTTAGGTTGTTTGAGCATTAAAACAAAACCATTAGCATACAAAGAAAAGCTAATTGCGGAGAAAAGATAAAATTTACTGAAATTTATTAGTGTAAATTAGTCAACTTTTTAAGTACAGTTGTGTCATACATTAGAATTGTTAATTCAATATAAATAATCAAACTAAGAAAAATCCATTTTCACCTTGTGTGACAAAAAAAAAAATCTTTCATACTAACACTTATATTTTGTTTGTCATTGAGTTACACTTTACATTTTTTGAGTAAAAAAAATTCATTTTCACCCTTTGTGTTTTTGCCTATTTGATATTTAATCCTCTGTACTATTACATCGCTTAGTACTTGCCAACGGTATTATCTCTGGTTGTCTAACTATTAAATCACATGAAATATAAGTATAAAAAAATGGAACTTTACACAAATGTCAAATAATAAATTAGAATGCTTTATCAAAGGTCAGATTTGGCCGAAGTGTTCATTCCTTGCCTCTTGGATTCTTTTAGTTCAGCAATTGAGGCTTGTCGATCGACCCTACATCAAAAGCTGACGATATAATATTTAGAGCTTGCACGCTTAAATTGGCCTTTTCCCACTCACCGATTAAATACGTATCCAGCCACTATTTTGGTCAATGCTCATTAATCCAAACACTAAGGAACGACAAAACTAGAAATTCTATTATTAAAATGTAAATCAAATTGCACAATGCTTAGCCGACTAAATTTATTATCTCAATAGTAAGGAAGGGGATTTGAAACCTACAAGTCTTAGGTTTGAATCCCATTATATGAATTAATTTAATTTAATTTAATTTTTTATACGAAGAAAATTATAGTTTAAGAATAAGATAAAAAAGTGCAGATATTAAGGTTTCAATCTTAGACCTGCTGGATATTATTTTTCAAGGGCAGTTGTAGGTAAAAGTCTACTATGAGTCATTATACTATAGTTAATGAAGCATTTTAGTCCATGTATTATTAAATTTAATATTTTAGTCTCAGCACTTTTGTAGTTGTAGCAAATTAGAAAAAAATGGTTAACGGTGTTAAAAATTAAGTGCTGATAAAATGCTGACATACCATGTGATGTAAAATTTTAAATTTTATAAAAAATAGATTTGGATTAAGGGCTGGGTTTAGGTCTTTTTTTTATATAATTTAAAATTCTACATCACATCAGCTTTTATCAATATTCAAAAGTTTTTTATGTACCTTTAATCATTTTTGTTTATTTGCTATAATTTCAAAACTAGAGACAAAATACTAAATTTAATAGTAGGGGGACTAAAATGCTCCCTTCATTATAGTATAGAACTCATAGTAGACTTTTACTAGTAATTGTGTAAACCAATTAGATTAAAACCCAAATTCAATTTGATTTAATTTTTTATTGGATTATTGGCTTATTTGATTTATTTGATATACCAATTATTCATATATGTTAAAGATTATCCTTGTGTAATGCTTATGCATGACTATCTTATATAGGGCCAATAGTGTGTATCATGAAATAATATCTTTAGTAGTACATAACACCAAATAGTACTTAATATACATTTTGAACATAAAGCATTTGGTGTGTTAAATAGTTATTGTTAAGGCAGACAGTAATCCCACTTAATTAACACAATCCATACCCTTGCCAAGGGGTTAGTATTGGGGTAGACAATAATCCCACATCGATTAGTTAAGAATATAGATTGTGACTTATAAAGCAAAGACCATCATTTCCCTATCAAGGTGTCTTTTTTCAAAGGATAAAATCATGAGAATAGTTTGCACACTGCTCCAAAGCAGACAATACCCTACATCAACAATGGCACTATTTGGGAACCGATAAGCCATAAGCTCATAACCAAAATCTCATTTGGGCATACAAATGAGTAACTCCAAGTTACCGCGTAAACATGCCCACTCGATCATACACAACCCACATCCTTGACTAGAGGGCTAATGTTGGGGTGGATAACAATCCCATATCCATTAACACAGTCCATAACCTTGTTAGGGGGCTACTGTTGGGGCAGACAACAATCTCACATCAATTAGTCAAGGACATGGACTGTACTTTATAAAATAAGGATCACCCTTGCCTTATTGAAGCATGTTTTCTTAATGGACAAAACCTTAACAATAGTTTGTGCGTTGCTCTGAAATGGACAATACCTCATAGTAGATGCAGTCCAACAATCCTTGCATCAATAGTTTTAAGTTTTTTTCTAGTGTAATTGGCTTACTTAGGAACTCGAACCTTGGGTTTTATAGGATGTAGTAGATAGGAGAATAAAAAGAAATAAGCTTAGGATCTAGTTAGTATAAGTATAAGACAAAAACTTACCATTAATGAATGAGAGTAATGAGTGATTTAAGTTCTTACTATTTAAATTATATACAAACTTCACCAAACAAATCATAGTCACTTCAAAAGGACTATAATTTTGTTTGACAATGATTTTCACCCATGTGGATCAGGTTACTCATCTGGATTGGAATTGGATATAACATTTTATAATTAATGATAAAAATATTTTATTTAAATTTAATTATAAAAATATATAAATATTAATATAAATTTTTTTTAATTTTTATTAACTAATGAATACTAATTTAGACTTTTGGGTCATGCTGGACTTAATTTGAGCTTAGGTAAGAAATATAGAGAAAAAAAACTTTTGATTTGCGGTTCAACCTAGCTCATGAACACATTTGCATGTTATTTATCCTTGTAATTTTTGTTGAAAAAAAGGTAAAGAAATAAAACTAGTAATTTTATTTAATTGATTCATATAACCATTCTTCAGAGGTGACATTAAATATATTTGAGGCTCAAATTTTAGTATTTGTAATCCCTTTCTCTATCTCACATAGTACGGCATATTTTATACTAAAAAACAAGAATCAAATGCACATTTTTATTATTATATGATCAATATCTTTTTTAAATTTTTAGTCAAATTTTTAATTTTTACAAATAATGCTATTGTCACGTGTCTTATTTTTATATGAATTTATTATTGTTAGATATACTGAAATGGGTGAATGATTATTTTGTAATTGTGTTTATAGAATTTTAGCGGAAGATAAATGAGATATTTTTTCTTATATATTTGACTATCTTCGTACAAATAGGTTAAGGACTATTTGGTAATTAAAAATAACACGAAGGTAAATTTTTTTGTTATAGTTGTGAGACTAATCTCAATGATGTCAGATATAAGTTTGGATATTTATATTTTTTATTTAAATATTAATGCATTAATTTTACTTAATTAGACATTGATTACTAGAAAAAATATTTCATCAATGATATGAAACTTGTAGGGGCTTAAAAATTTTTTTTGGAAGGGTGTTTCCTTGCTTGGCCAATCCTTGCAAAACTGATTTGGTGATTTTATTTTATTTTTAAGTTGTTTTGTAAATATGAAAAAACAGGGACTAGATTGCAAAGATTGCAAAAATTTTCCCATGGCCGTTCAAGCATGGCTAAATCCATGTTGAGACTTTCGAGGTGTTTTCTATGCATTTTAACGCATCTAAATGTGTTTCATTGTTAATCTTTTTAGGGTCTTTTTGTAATTTTAAAAAGTTTAAAGGCTTATTTGTAAAAAGTGAAAAAATTTGTTCTAAGGCCAAAGGCACTTGGTCAAACCTTTCTTGTAATTTTTTATATGATTTATGTTGATTTGGATGTGTTTGATATTTGATTTTATGTTTTATGTCATGTAGGGACTAAATTGCGAAAATGAAAATCATTTATAGACCATGCAAGTTTAGCCAAATGCCTTATGGGCCTTTGGGGATGCTTTTTCTTTATTTTTAAAATGTTCTAATGTTTATTGTATATTTTCTAGACTTTAAGGGTCTTTTTGCAATTTTGTAAAGTTTAAAGGCTTGTTCGTAAATATTGAAAAAATTATTCTAAGGCCAAAGGTACTTACTCAAATACTCTTTGTGATTTTTGGTATGATTTTTGTATTAAGTTTGATGTGTTTTATGTTGTTTTATGATGCTCATTTCATATAGGAATTATTTTGTAAAGTTAGGGACCTATTAGTAACTTTTTCATTTTAGGTCAATTTTGATATATAGGTTACCCATGTAGGGTATCATTGTTATTTCATATTCATATTGAGTTTTTTAGGGTTAATGGGATACTTATACATTGAAAGTATACCTTAGGGGTATTTTAGTAATTTATCTTAGAACCAAATTCTATGTGATTACCAGGATAATTATAGGTCAAAGGTGCACAATAGAATAGGTTCGTACTCTTAAGAAAATATCAAGTCTGTAAGTTTAACAAGATACTTATATGTCTAAGGTACATTTTCAGGTTATTTTAGTAATTTATCTTAGAACCAAGTTCTATATGATCACTAGGATACATATATGTTGAAGGTGCACAATAAGAATAGGTTCATACTCTTAAGATAATATCAAGTTCTTTAGGGTTACTGGGATACTTACACGTCGAAGATATATGTTATGGGTATTTTAGTAAGTTACCTTAGAAGCAAGTCCTATGTGATCACCATGATACTTTTATACTAAAGGTGCACAATAGGAAGAGGTTCATACTTTTTAGATAATATCAAGTCCTTTAAGGTCAACCAAATACTTCTAGGTTAAAGCTGTATTTTAGGGGGCTTAGGATAAATTTTATTATTATTTTATTATTTTTCATAAAATCAAAATTTTTTAAAATTAAGGTAAAGTCTTCGAGTTAAAGTACTTAATGGAATTTGCCCCAGCAAATGAGAAAGGTTCAATGGAATATTTTAATAATGAGAAATCTTTTTGAAAATGAGATAATTGAAAGTTTTTAAATTTCATAAAAATAAAACCTTTTGTATTCGTCCATCTTTCCATTAGGATACAAAAGATATTTTGATTTTAAAGCCTTTTATATTCCTCTAGCTCTTTAGTGGGGTACAAAAGAGAATGATAAAAACCTTCCTACTCTTCTGGTTCTCCGAAAAAAGCATGGAAGATATTTTGGTTTCCAAAAATAGTAAAAACCTAATTTTCTTTAATGGAATAATATATTTGGGAATATGGAAAATCTTGATAAGTAGGATTCATAATTGAATGTTGGACATGTAAGCTGAATAAAAATCCAAATTTAAGTAACTTATAATTAATAAGGTACCAATTACTTGGTGTGATGAGAGGGAGCAATCCATGCTTATGATTGTAACCGACTCTTAGACCCTTTCATATGATCTATAGTATTATTATAAACCTTAGAGTTTTTTAAGGGTTCTGTAACCCTTAAAATATTAATTCTAATAGGTGAGCAATCCCACCTATCCAAAATAGATTAGAGGCAACTCTAAAATAAATGATCATTTCATAACAATTATTTAGGGTTAAGTCAAGTGAGCGATTCATCTCGACCATTCAGTCCTTATACATAAAAAATAAAAAAATAATAATGATATGGCCCTAAAAATAAAAAATAATGATACATAGATATATATATATATATAGGAACAAAGGGTACACTGCCTTTTATCCCAACATACCCCGGAGTGGACCCTCGCGGATATATGGGTGCGTACAACTTAAAATATTTTCCTGACTTGAAAATATCTTCTTGATTGAGACTATTCTTTGGCAGTGTAATGAGAATAAGAATGTATGAATTCTCAACTTTTGGTATAGTGAAAGGGACCGTAAGATGAATCGCTCATCTTATTGGTCTCAGATGAGCATCACAAAATGGCCAATGCTTGGAGTCACCACCGATCATTTAGGGCTAGGCATGATCAGATGCCTATTGAAACCTATGTTTTGAGTTAC
>JBBYHO010531530.1:0-15220 GCA_038382025.1 Adansonia gregorii | reverse complement strand
AATGAACTTTGAATTTATATGAACTGATCGACTTTTCAAGTTCAGATTCAAATTGACAAATCTATAAAAGAAAAAAAATTCATAAAAAGCTAATTGAATTATGTGTCATTCCAAACATGCATCTATGCCCGTGCAATGCTGATGATTTATCAATATATACCCATGTCTTGTCCAGCAAAATATGGTGTGCAAAAAAACACATGCTGAGGACAAAGCCACAATCACATTGTATTTAGACAATATAAATTTGAATTTTTTTAATAATGCATTTCTCGGATAAATTATAAATTGATCTTATGAAAAAGAAAATATACCGATAAATTGATCTCATTCATAAGAATATTTGAGGATAAATATATAATATAATAAAATAATCTGGGGTCAATAAATACTGTTGAAAACTAAAAATCATATGTTTGATTTTTGTTCCAAAAAAAGTAGCCAAAGAGAAGTAACGAAGACAAGGAAAATATTATTTATCAATTAGATATTGTTTGTAACCCTCAATATGACGGCTTTTGATTTTGACATTGCAACTGCTATTAAATAAAGGATTTTTTTTAGCATTGAATATAGTGAAGAATTCGTTACTTCAACCGATAGGACATAGCTTGGTGATAATGGCTTTGTTAAGTCTATTGAAGAATGCATTTGATATATACATTAAAGATTGATAATGGCTTGATTAAATATATTGAAGAATGCATTTTATATGTTAATGATGATGCAAATGCAACAATTTTCAAAATAAGAACTTTGTCTTTAATATTTTTTAATCAATCTTTTTGGATTATCATATTCTCATCTCAATAGTCGAGTTTTAAAATTACATAAGAGTAGATAATTGCTATATGTTAATTTAACAATTAACTAATTTATTATTTTTTAAAATATTTAATAAATACACAACAATTATCTAACTATGCTCGTAAAATTTAACCTTCATCGTTAATGTATTGTTAAAATATTTTTAAAATATAGTGAAAGACCAAAGATTAATTGATAATAATAATTAACGTGAAACTAATTTAAAAGGTATACATTAGCTTTGACAAAATTGCTAGACGAAAGGAAACCAATTTCCATTAATTTAAGAGATTTTCATATGAGTGATGAGAATTTGTTTCCGAAAATTTTACAATACGATGTGCAAATCCTTTTCAAGTGGCATTTGAATGTCATCTCAAAGCAAGGCATTCAAATGCCTGGTCTAAGAAAGCCCTTCGAGTGAAAATAGTAAAAAGGCATCCAAATGCCTGGTTCGAAATTTGAATAAATCATTCATGGCGACTAGTTTCATTCTCAGACCAGAAGAAACCATTTCATACAGTGACATATTACTTAAAAAAAAGTCCACAATGGTGACAGTTGAATTCCAAAAGATGAATCTTACTTAAAAAAGCATGTTTGATGAATTAATCAACACAACTGATGAGTTAATACTCAGAGTTTTCGTTCTTATTTGCTCTGTAACTTTTTAGTTCATTAATTCTTTGTGTTTTGAATATTTATTGTAATCACTTGATTATGTCATCTGATTTATTTATGTTTTCATCATTGAGTCTTGCTAATTACTTTCCTATAAGTGGATGTTTAATCTATTGTGACTCCTTTCTATTAATTCTGGTTATATGTCTTTCTGAAGTTGACATCTCAAGTGGAATTGCAAAGGGATGTGGATATTTATACTGTGTTAATAATTTATATTTATATAAAGATGAGGAAGGAACTAACCTGCATCTCTGGCCATAGCTGCTGCACGCAAAACCGCCACAAGCGGTTGAGTTCTATAATATCATAGTCAGCAAGAGCCGATCTCCTCTCCTAGCTGCTATGTACACTGGCGTCTCCTTCTTTCTTTTTACAGGATATGGAAAATCAGGGTCTTCAAACTCCATCAATTCTTGCACCAGTTGAAGATTTCCATAGCGAGCTGCTACATGTAAAGCCGTGTTGGATTTTAGATCCGTCCTTCTAAGCATCCTCCTGACTGCTTCCAATTCCGTTTCCTGCTGATCCTGGTCTCAATGAGCAGCTTTTGCGTGGAATATGATAATAAATTTCACGATATCGGTATGTCCATGCATTGCTGCAATGTCTCATGGAGTTTGATCTTCAGCATTGGCTTGCAGTCGCAGTGAAGGGCGTTTGTTAAAGAATCTATTGGATAAACTTAGATCCGGCTTTGAATCTCCAATTTCCACTTTGGACCGCTGATACAATCGAAAGAACTCCCGAATCTAATACCAAGGTAACCATGATCGAGATACGTAAAAAAACCACTCACAGAAAAGCTCATGGGTTACCCAGAACGCATGCAGCACGGCGTTTTGGTTTGGGGTCCATTGCGACTCAAGCTTAAACGCCTGGTAATTATTGAATTCTTCAATTTCTCCTCCTGCTGCAGCCTTACACAAAGCAACGTCCATGTAAGTGATGTTCTCTGCAGGCTGAGATTCACCATCAACACCAAATTCAGTGGAAATAATAATGTCGTTTGACGGATCCATTTTTGTGGCTCCTTCAAACTTGATCTATTGCAAACGGCTTTCTTTCGACCAAATGGAGATCAGTGCTCTTATAATTGCCTTCTAATTGCAATATGTACATGCTGATCAAGGGCAAATGATAAAGACGAGTGCAAAACAGTAAAACCCAAAAAATGTAATTAAACAAGAAAAGTACCGTGGCATAATTTCTTACTTGAGCAGTTGTTAATGATACTTTATAATAATCTTCAGCAATGCTATTCTTGCTTTATGCTTTATTAACTTAATTTAATCTATACTCTTAGTTTATTTATTTATTTATTTTTTTTAAAAAAAGCAACCTTATACTTTACTTGTTCTATGCAATTTTTCACTCTTATTCGTATATATGTCTTTAAGGATATATATATATATATATATATAATGAAATTGAATTATGCGTCGTTCCAAACATGCATTAAGTCCTTGTGGTATGCAAAAGCATGATTTCATTTACAATAACATTTTCAATTTATTAAAAAAAAAACATAATATGGGAATAGACTTAGATGAATTTTTTAAGTGAAATTCGAGAAGTTTATTGTTAAAAACTATCACAAAAAATTATTTTAAAAATAAAAACTTATCTATTTATAGAACTCAATGAGAAGATATTAAAATACCATTTATAATCAAAATTTGATCAACATTTATTTAATGGCCAAAATTTTTAGTAAAATACCTATTTAGTTCTTTTTTCAAATTTAGTGCCGTTGATTGTTGCAACAAAGCCTTTCAATCTGTCGTTTTTAATACAAATTTTAGTATTTATTTAATCGATTTAATAGGAAATTTCATGAACTCCATCCAAAAAATTTCACCTAAATCTTATTTACATGACATTAGAGTGAAAAAAAAAAAAAAGTTGGAATTATAAATAAAGCCTATTTAGAATGACTCTCAACAGAATCATTACCTTCTACATAAAGCAAATCAATATTATCATTGATTTCAATTACGTTAGTATTAGCCTTCACATTCCCTTTTTGCAACTTTGGACTTTCAAGTCTGTTTGTATCTATGGACATTGAGACTGAATATGCTCATCTTTGTCACAGTACTAGTACCTTACATCACCATCGTCTTTCCCTTTAGACATTTCTCGTTACTATTTTTACCATATGAAATGTTCCCTCCTCTTTGATATCTTTCCACAACTAGTATGTTTCCACTTTCATTAACATGATCTCCTCTATGCATCTTCTAATCCTCTTGGAAGGCAGTGATTACATCATCTAGCTTGATGATATTTTTGCCAATCAACATTGATCTCACAAATGATCTGTATGATTGGCAGCAGTGAAGCTAATAAAACAATTACTTGCTCTTCATCACTGAGCTTATTTATATTCAACAATTAAGAAACAAGCTGATTAAACTCATTAATATGATCATGTTCGTTACTCATTCTTTCATTTTCAGTTTGTATAAGTTTATCTTTAAGCATAAACGATTAGTTATGACTTCAGCGCATAAATCTTCCCCAACTTTTTTCAGATCTTGGTAAGTGTTTTCTCATTTAACACATTCTATTTAAAAGCAAGGGCAAGAGCTAACTGATTGTACTTGTAGCTTCTTCTTTATAGACTTCCCCTCATTTTCTTTAATTTTTTTCAAGCTAAATCTTGAGCTAAGTATACCATCAGGACGCTGCTTCAATCAGACATTTTTAAATATATGCATAAGTAGCTTTTCATCCCCAGTATGCCCGCCATTTTGTGATAGTAAGCTGTCAAATGTGTTTTTGGGCATCCAAGTCTATCATATTTCTCAAATTCCAACACCTTAAACTTTGATAAGATAACTACATCTGGGACCAACAAGAATTCTTTGGCATTTTTCTAATTTTCTCTCGCCTTTCATAACTCGAATTCTTTCTTCTAACTTATCATATTCCTGTTGTAATTCTGGATTCAAAATCATCCTAATTTTTTTTTTACCATTCCGAATTGGGAATATTAAAAAGGCTAAAAAGATCGGTCCCTTGATCATGAACTGATTATAGAAGTACTTAGCCAAAGTGCCCTTCCTGTTCACTTCTCTCTCCCCAACACTCTGGACTATCTGAAACATTTATCCATCCTTCTTGCTTTTTAATTGTTCCATTTCATCTATTCGTGCTGCTTGATGTTTTCACATTTCACTTCTTTTGTATTAAACAACTGAGTGCAAACACGAGGGAAGTCATTGCAAAGATGGCAAAAAGTTAAATTGTTGCTCGAACACTAGCGTCCAATAAATTTAAACATATTCCTTAGCATTCCTTTGATGTTTACAATACATAAAACCACGTTTACAAGATTCAAAGAGCAATTAGACATTGTCTCTGCAAACGCTCCACTATCCTAACATCTTAATGCATCATATTTCATCATTGAAGTTTTAATCAATCTTCTAAAGTTCTTGGTCAACCAAGGTCTTTGGATTAGATCATTTGATGTCAATAAGATTTTTTACCTTGTTTTTTAAGGTCGCACAGCTCTCTATAGAGTGTCTACGAGCTCCACAGTGATAATCACATCTGGCTTCAAGATTGTACCATTGAGGATATGAGGGGCATCGAGGTTCCATAAATGCATATGCAACCAAATTGCCTGAAGTAGTATAGGAAAAAGTTTTTTTATAGTGGACAGGGCTAGGATCAAAATGCCTCAGAGCTTTCTTCTTAAGTCATTCTTGGGTGATGCACTGATTAAAAATTGAGGCCTTCAATGATGATACCAAGGTTTATGTCAGGAGACTTGGTTGAACAAGTGATTAAGTGATGTCATGTGAGATTTCCTCTGTTTGTATCCATTAACCTTTGACCCAACGTGGTCGAGTGGAGGGTTAGAAGCAACATTTGACCCTTAGTTGGTCCAAAATTATAATATACCAGCGTTGATCAGATTTTAGAACTTTTCACTTGAAACGATGTAGTTTTCAATAGTATGCCCTTGTATCCCGTACGATAAATCGCAATAAGCATTAGAATTATACTATTTGGGATATTGTGGCTTCTTGGGTTAGAAATAAATAGGTACAACAAGTTGGCTTTGGAGTAAATGGGGGTATATCTCTTTATAGGTCAGTGGTATTGCATCAAATTAGGGGATTTCCAAATCTCCTTGTACACTTTTCCTATTATTAGATTCGAAAAACAATTAAAAGCTAACAGGATGATAAAATGGGTTAAAAAGTAGACCAATTTTTAATAATGTAGAACCGGGATGGTTAGCTTCATCCATCAAGAAGGGTTTAGAAACAAGAGGTTTCACATTTGACATTTTTGGTTCAATCACTAGCACTTTTAGTTTAGAAAGTGGGTTACTAAGTGTACGGGGTTAGGTCAAAGACGATGGTGACTTTCGATGGTAACCTATCTCGATTTGAACAAGGTTTTCCATCATCTTCATTAATTAAAAAGTTGCCCCTTTATCTCTCTAATATCCCATGCAACTTCTTCAATAATTTCCTTCAAAGAACTAAATAGTGCTTCCAATTGATCTGTTATAATCTGACCCGTTTGGTTTATTGCAAATGATGAAGCCCTTTCAGATTATTCCACTTTAGCTGTGAAAATGTTAACAACTTCTTTCACCAGTTTAGCGAACCATTATTTCATCTCCCTAGCATCATGTCTAAAATCCTCTTAGATACTCTCTAAAGTACCAATCTCGCCTTTAATTGATTCCTCATGTTTTCACCCTTCCAATGCAACCAATAAATGGATTCAGAATCATGTAGTGATTTATGCATGAACATAATGATAAATTAATGAATGAATGAAATATTTAGGGAGGTTTATTTGCACATGTACAAAACCTCAAATGGTATTAATATTATGCAAACAAAAAAAAAAAGATTAGAGAAAATAAGGCCCTAATATTATTCTTCTTTTTTATTTTCTTCTTTTTTTCCTAAATTTTTCACCCATCTATTCTTTTTTTTTCACTCTTTATCCAGAAATATATCTTGTCTCTTTTCCCCTTTTGGACTCATCTATATGGCTCTTCCTGACTCTATTTTCCAAAAAGACTCTTTTGCTTTTGCTTTCGCTTTTTACATTTTATTTTTCACAAGGAATTATTTGTCAATATTCTATTAAGGAAAAATAACCAAATGGAACTTTTTATGGTCATAAAAGTAAGAGAAACAGAAAGGTAAAATTCAATGAAATTTGCCTCGAGAAAAATCATCAAGGCATTGCAAGGCCTTAAACAAGTCACAATTTTTTATAGGTGATATTGTTTGTGCATCATCACCTGATTTATATGTTCAAATGGTAAAATAAAGGAATTATGGCCACCTATGAAAGCATGATCTTATTGCAGGCGACAATGCACGTGCATTATCGCTTGATTTCTACGCTTAAATCGTAAAGTGAAAGCAGAATGATACCTTTTGAAAGCCAACTTATTGAGGGCAATGATGTTTGTTCATCATGCAGTCAGTTTATAGCAGAAGCTTGTTGTCAATCGAATAGCATAACGATTTGCCCCAAGAACTTTATTAAGACGTTAAGGTGCGTCTTGGGGCGAAGAATACCAACATGGGCTATGTTGTTCTTGCATCACCGCCTAGTTAAAATGTTTAGTTTATAAAATGAAAGTAAAAAGTGAGAAGCATTTCCCCGTGTATACCTAGTCATGCATATCTAATACTTAGTGGACGCCTATGTACCTCTAATGGACACCTTATGTCCTTTAAATGGACGCAAACTACCATCTTTTTAGATTTTTTTTTTTTTTAATTTTCAAGACTTATCCAACTATTTTTCTATCATCTTTTATTAGTTGAGCCAATTTTCATCAAGTTAAAAGTGCGAAGGCCCACAATATCATGACATGATTTGGCCTAAAATCTTATTATCTTTTTATTTGTGCCAATCGTATTAAATTTAAATATCAAAATGTAAAATGCTATGATAATCTTTTGGGCTAAAATGGCTTAGCTCATATGGTGATCGGATATAGATAATCTATTAAATTTTAAAAATACATTTAAAATTTATTTTATTCTCATTATTTATCCACCTATCACCTGCGATATATGATGTAACGATACAATAAAAGTAAAGAAGAGGCCGATGCAAAGTAGACTGATAACAATCCCGGGGGAAGGTCTCAGCACTGCAAATGTGCCTGTCCATGATCGCCCATCGCCCACAATGCATAAATGATGTATAGAGCGGCCACATCAAATCGATCTTTATCATCACGTGGATTTGAGATAAAAGGAAACGCCATTTCAAAGTTGAGGGCGGTGGCAATGATAGAGAAAATGAAGGCCAATGCATCTGATTTAACAAATGTTATAAAGGCTGCGTCATGAATCAAGAAAGGAATGAAGGCCAATGCACCTGATATAACAAATGTTATAAAGGCTGCGTTATGAATCAAGAAAGGACTACCCTGGTCTGGGCCTTTTTCACTCTTGTAACACCTGGGACAGTTATCGCTGCTGCGAATGTGACTGTTGCTATAAGTGCTGCCACTACTAACTGTGCTTCTCTTGCCTTCTCGATGCTATTTGCAGAGGCATTTGTCATTGGAATGGGAGTATGGGACTAACTGCTACCTCCGCCACTTCTTCATTCATAATCTCTTCAACAATTTCACAATTTGTTCCTACCATATTAGTCGATTATCGGTCATTATGTCATTTAAACTTCAAAGCCCAAGTAGAAAACCATAAAAATGTATATATTTATATAAATAGGAATTACTAGTAAATACATAAATAAATAATTTTTGGCTTAGACCAAAAATTAATAATACATTTGCACAACTCAGGATAAAAAAAAAACTAATATCAATTATTTTACTCTCTATATAATTATCAATTTTATTTTTTATTCACTACTAATTTATTTAATTATAGAATTGATTATTCATTTTTGTATATTATTTATAGCTATTAATTAATTGATTTATTAACTATTAAATAATTATAACAAATTAATTTTAAAAATTTTAAATTAAAAAAATAGAACAACAAAATGAAAAACTAAATAAATGAAATGATAGCTATAACGGCAAGGATATATTCTGAGGGCAAAATAAGAAAAACATTGAGGATCTATTTGAATGAATGGTGAGATTAATTTCAATAAAATTGAAAATAATGATAGTTGTAAAATTTGTTGTCGTAGGTGTGGTGAGATACATATGTGAATAACAAAACAAAGGTGATGATGAAGTGAAAATGAAAAAACATATTATTTTTTTAATTATATTAAAAAGAATTTAGGTATATTTTAATATTATTCATAACATTTAAAATCTTAAAAAATTTTATTTAATAAAAGTCCAGACGTAAGCTATTTTATATTAAAGTAATAAAATAATAATTAAAATTTTAAGTATTAAAAATTAAATTTATATTTGATATACGAATAATATATAAATCTATATATAATCAATAAATCAAATCATGTCACTTTATTAAAACAAAAATTATCTATATTTACTTTTAAAAGCTTTTAATAAAATGATATAATTTAATTTATTAACAATATATATTAGTTTATCTTATATAAATCTTTAAAAATTATAAAATATTTTAAAATATTTATGTATTTGAAGAAGTAACACTTATAATAACTGTACTTATCGTTTAACAAATTGATATAAAACATATTGGATAAAATATATATAAAAAAAATCATATAAGTAGACAATAAAAAACTCAAAAGAAACCAAAAAAAAAAATATTAGAAGTATTTTAGAAAACAAAATGTATGGATGTTATTGCAAGGGGTCCAATCTTGCCCCCCCCAATGCCCCACTCATTACTTTTCGTTTGGGCAATTGCACCGCGAGTGCTATCCGAACAGAGCATTTACCAGTGCAATGGAGAGCACCAATTGCACCGCTGTTCATGGTAAGTGCTGCATTGAAATCCAAATAGGGAGAAAAAAAATCGAAAAAATTAAAAATATAGTATTTGATTTAATTTTTATTTAATTTGATTTGGATAGTAAATAAATTGTTTTAATTTGATTCGATTTTTTATTTATAAAATAAAAAATAATAATTATTTAAATAAAATTATAATTTTTAATTATTTTATTTTTATAGTATAAAAATAAATATTTTACTTATAAATTAAAGAAAAACTTTTAAATATTATAAGAAATCATTTTAAAAATATTTTAAATCAAAATTGAACCGGTTTGAATGGATACTATATATAAATTAACTCCATTTTGATCCAATTTTTGAGAAAAATCAAAATATTACGGCCACAACTTTTTTAAAAACAGCAAACAAGCTAATAAAACCAAATTGACATCACCCAAGAACCTAGGTATCAAAACTGGGCCATAATTTCTTTGGAGAAGTTTGTGGCGAGGTAAATGGAAAGGCGTTGCTGTACCGTGGACCTGTGATAAGCCATTTTTAACAGTAGGACTTACCCGTTGGTTCGTGCACTGATTGTTCTTAGAGGAAGCCGGTTCAATTCTCGGTCTAGATAGAGATATATCATATACTTGCAGAGGTATGATTCCACAGGCATATTTCTCATTGATCAATTTTCTGACTGGTCGATCTTTGGCCCCACAATTACTTGCTAGGAAATCGAGAGGAGAGTGTCTTTAACCGCGACTAAATGAATCAAATTCCAACCTCTTTTGTCCATCATTTCACACCAATCTGGACAATAGGGGATAATCTTTCTTACTATGTCTTCATTGCCTTGCCTGGCTGCCATAAGAAGGGGTGTCATCTCCCACTTCTTATCAGCTATATAGGCAGCACATTTATCCCCTTTTAACAACTTTTCCACAACTGAAGAGTGGCCTAAGTGTGTAGGATAATGAAGAGGGGTCTGTCCGTTTTCATCTGTTTGCTGTCTCAAATTCCCCTTGTTTTTTAATATTATTTGTAATTGATTAAAAAAAAGATATTTGTAATTTCTAAAATTCCATACAATTTGATGATCTTTTTTTAATTAATTACAAGGGTTTTTTTTCCTAATTTCTAAAAAGTATAATTCTTGTCCTTTATTTTGGGATTTTAATTAATGTATCCAAGAAAACTAGTTGAAAATCTTGTCTGATTGTTTATTTTAGAGTCAAATCCAGTTGTAATTCATTAGAAAAAATGACCATGCAATCCTTAGAGTAGATTTTAGAAATTAGAAGGTCCTTCTTTAAATCAATTACAGGTTTCTTATAATCCCTAGCGTTTCAATTTAAATTAATTTTTACTTTGTAATGGATTGAAATAAGACCTTGCAATTGGTTAAAAAGTCGTCTGTCTAGTTTCAGACCCTTTCTAAAATCCTCTCCAACAGTTGCATGATTTTTATTTTTTTTAATTTCTAAAAAGTATAATTATGATCTATAATTTTCGGATCTTAATTAAGGTTATCCAGTAAAAAAACTAGTTCAAGACCTTGTCTAATTGTTTATTTAATAACCAAATCCAGTTATAATTAATTAAAAAAATGACTTTGCAATCTTTAGAGAATATTTTAGAAAAAGGTATCATATTACTTAAATGAAACTATAACTTAAGAATAAAGAAAAAGTTATAGATATAGGAATTTAAACTTTAATCTCATTAAACATCGTACTTACATAAATTAATTGAATTAAAATCATCCTATAACATGTTAGACAAAAATGGTTTCGTCTCCTTAAGTCGTTCGTCCGAATATGGGGAATGCTGGTATATACACATACTTATTTGATCCTTTAATTCTATAATTTCATTACAATTCCAACGCGAAACTTGGTTCTGACATAAAAAACGATCCAGGTAAATGTTGACCCGATACTTACGCAAGCAATATTCAGAAGTTATTACGTATCTTTTGGTTTCTATCTTGCAAATTATGCGATTAACTTTGTTTTCTTGATTGATCAACATCAGGACAGAGATTGATATCCTTTACGAAGTTATTTAAGATATTAATGGAACGGAGCATAAACGGAGATTACCCTTCTTCATTTTTTTTTTTTGTTTTTTGTTTTAATCTTATGAGGATGTAGGCAGTGGTGGATCTTGATATTTAGTTCCTACTTCTGAGGGCCATTAAAACATTAAATGATTATGTATAGTTCAATTGAGGCATTTCATTATAGTTTACCAAAATATAAAATATATAGTATGGTAATATACTAATAAAAGTAACGATTGATAAATCATTTTTTATTAATTTATAAATAAAGTATAATAAAACAATATACATAAAATAAATAATTTCACCTAAAATTATAAAAGATGGTCTTTTAAAGGAGCAAAATCTTCAGGAATTGAATTTGAATTAAATGCCTTAACAATTTCTCTTTCGATGCTAACAACTAGGTTATTGGAATCTTTTTTTTAAAAAAAAAAAATGAGCCTGATCATTTTTGCTTACCCATGAATGAATCTACAATACTTGCAATTAGATAAATCTATTAATTTAATTTTCACAATAAATTTGCTAATACATTTGTATTCTTGTAATAGAATTTTTAATACTTATTTACAAGTTATAGAATAAAATACTAAACTTTTGAAAAACATGATTTTTAAATTAATTTGCACAATATTTGAAAATTTAAAATTGAAAAAAAAATTATATATGCAAATCAATTTTTCAACAATATATTTTTAATAAAACAAGAAATAAAATATACCTTTCAAAAATTAAAATTGAAACTTTAAGGCTATAATGTTTTTCTAACCTTTTATAAGGTGGTTCCAGATTGGCAAATTTCCAATTCAACTTTGGTTGCTTTATAAATATTCAAGAGAAATCAATATAATATTGCACAAGAACAAAAATTAACCAAAAATATATACGCAATTTGATTAATCACCAAAGTTTTAACATTACTCATGCATATAACAACAAGATTATATAAAAGTATACTTAAAAAATAAAAAATCTAACAAAAATTTCTATGTAGAAAAACAATTGGCCTTGCAATAGAAATTGAAAAAAGAAGATAAAAAATTGGCATAACTACTACCCGAGAAAGAGATCTTCGAAAGTTATAATCCAAGCAAGCAACAATTCTAAGCAAAATTAAGTGAATTTAGAGATGAAGAGGAAGAGAAGATGAACAAGAAAAAAGACAAGTGATAGTAATCTATAAAAAATTATGACTTTTCACTACATTTTTATTGGAGTCTTGCAGAGAAGGCTAAAATCTAGGAAATAATTTAAGTTAACATGTTTGTGACATAACATATATAATAAACCAGCTAATTTAAAGAGCTTATAAAAAATTATTGGTGGGTAAAATAAAAAGATAAATAATAATATAATTTTAAATAAATTAGACAAATGTAAGTTTTATTATGGGATGCCATTTATATATACATATATATATATAATCATATATACACCAAGGGGATTTAAAATTTTTGGGAGGGCCAAGGTCCCCCTGGCCCCATTACCATCCGCCTCTAGATGTAGAAAGCATTCACTTTTATAAATGTCAATTATATTTATAATTGCTCTACAGTGTTTTGTTATTTTTTTTACTAATCATTTTTAATTTAATACTTTAAAAAAATCGTATTATAAATTTGTTCATGAATATAATTTTAGTATGTATAATTCTTTAGTATATGTTTATAATAGACATATATATATAATGTATATATAACTAATTTTAGTATGTATAATTCTTTAGTATATATTTATAATATACATATATATAATGTATACATAACATTAGTGTATTTATGATTTTATTATATGTATATATATATATATTCAATATATATACTAGAAATATAAAGTAAATATATATTTTAAAAGATAAAATAGTAATTTTAAAAAGCTGACAAGGACAGTACGAATCAAGCATTTATCAAAATCGTTCTGCTCAACCCCACTTTCACATTAAAAAACTGTCTCATTAAAGTGATTGATGCGAAATCCACGAAGTATATTAGATTTTGCCATCCTATTCTTAAGGGAAACTTGATACTACTCTCTAATTTTGAAATATTTAATCTAGTAATTCTATCTTGATTAAATCTTAATTCTACATTTCCATCTTTTTTTTTTCCATTTCTTGAGATTTAAGAAGTTTAGGTGGACTTTTTGTGTATAACATTTTTTTATTAGAGTTTTACGTGGCATCATTTAATGATTTTCTGTATAATTGAATTTGTATTATCAATTTGTTAATATTGCTTATAGGGGTTGAACTCTCCTCTATTATTTTTTTATTCATTTCTTTTTAATATATTTATCAATACTATTTATATTTATAAAAATAATTTATAAATTATCAAAATCAAATCAAAGTCAAATTTATGGATGGTAATTAAGGTTATATTAAATAGTAATAGATAAAAAATAATGAAAGGGATCTCAATCCATTTATAAAATATAAAAAATCCTTTAGCAGTATATAAAATAATATTTATTTCTATATTAATACATATTTTTACCAAAAATATATTTTTTCAACAATGTAAATTTAAAATTGTGGTTATTAATTTGTGTTTATTGTAATATTCAAATTAATGACATAATTAATGATATGTATTATTAACTTCTAAATTTTATAATTAATTTTAATTTAATTCTTAAAATTTGATCAATGATAGATCTTTGCTGATGGAATAATGACAACTTTTTCTAACATATTTTAAACAATGAAATCCAGAGAACAAAATTTTATGACACTACTAAGGTTTTACGGGGAGGGCATCAAACGATGCGTTTAAGGGAAGAGGCAAAGGGGTAAAAATAAAGGTAGAAGCAGGTGGATCAGAAGCCGATCTGGGTCCGACCCACCCCACCTTGATGAACAAGAGGCCCGTCAGCCTTACTCCATCCATTTTGGGCTTAGCCCGTAAGCTTATTGAGGAATACTATTTTTTGTTTTTACTTTTATTTTCCATGCATTTTAGTTATTCTGCCATTTTCTCACATATATATATCATATATATTTTCTAAAATATAATGAAAAGAAAAACCAAATTTTAGTTTTAAAAAAATATATATTAATATTGAAAACAGTGATTATCGACAGAAATCTTTTGAAATGAAAGGATGAAAGTGGAATGTTAGTTTTTCTTGTATTTTTTTTAAAGTATAAAATGGTTTTTAAGAACCTTGCTTGGAGGGGATTGCAAATTTATTTTTAAATATAAATATATTTTTTAATAATTAAAAAATCATAAATTAATTTGTGAGGAAATAACATTGAAAAACAAAGTAAGTTAAAAATTAGAATTAATTCATTTGCATCATCATATTTTTGCTTGCATCATGTGCATTTCATTTTAGATATTCAAGTATATGAAAATCTAACCAATTATGAGATTCCAAGAAATTTGTGAGTACCAATTTTCTTGAAAATTTTTAAGTGAAAAAAATTATTTAAAATTTTCCAAAGAGTTTAGAATTTAATATATATATATATAGCCAATATTTAAGGTTTTATTTATTTCTAAATAAGATTGCTTTTGTCTTAAAAAATGAAAGTGAAAAAAAATGAGAAAAATCAATGATAATAAAAGAAAAGGGGGAAACGAAAAAGAACGAAGGTTATTTTATATTAATGTCAGAAGATAATTAATGCATGATTAATTAGCACTATTTTTTATCGTATACTATACTTTCACTACTATTGTATCCAACTTTGCCTTTTAAAGAAAACCAAAAAATTATCCTTTTCATAGATATTGATTAAATTCAAGACTTTATTAAAATGATAAGTTTTCTTACCCCAATCACACTTGAAAAAA
>JBBYHO010531519.1:0-16432 GCA_038382025.1 Adansonia gregorii | reverse complement strand
CAATTTAGAATAAATTTGGGAAGTAGGATCGCACGATGCTGTCCTCAGTTTTTGGTTATGGTCAAAATTGAGTTGTTTTCTTGAAATTTGCCTCGTGACATTCGAATGCCTCCGTATCACTCCGATCAGACTCAAGAACATGCTTTGACCTCCCATAGGCTTATATCAAGGTACAAACATATTTTACATCTTTACCATCCTCATTCATAATAATTTTTTCACCAAAAGTCATCAAAATGCTCACCCATCTTCTAAATCACAAGGGTTTGTCAACTTAATTTTTCTAACTCGACTTCATCAAAGAGTGTCAGATGTGTCACTTTTGGGGATACACTAACCCCGACCTTCTGAGGGGATATTCTAACCTCGCTTTTCAAAATTTTCAAGATTAAAAAAAATCTTCCTTTGTCAAATTTATTTGTCATCCACGGGGATACTTTAACCCCACCTTTTCGAAGGGATATTCCAACCCTATCTTTCAACTACAATTAATTTTTGCTCCTTCTCAGACTTCTATGAGTATATCAAACAAACCTTGTTTAATCAAGAAACCCAGATGCATCTAAAAAATTATCGATTTGGTTATTCCTAGATAATCGATGCCAATAGTGAGATAAATTCCAATAGTCCACCTATTTTCTTTATCATTGCATTCAATGATCTATGTTATGTTATTTCATTCATTGCCTTACTAACTTTTTTTCTTTGTGATGATTATTGGCATTCATGCTTTCAAAACATTTCCAAATCAAATTAAAGGTAATTTTCTACATCAGTATCTTTTCAATGCCCAAAGTGGAATATTCTATTTTCAAAGTAAAATCCAAAGGTCATTTTTATCAAAAATCTCTATACTCCCCATCTCTCTGGGGCGTACAAGAGATTAAATCTTTTTCATCAAAACTTGGATTATTTTTGCAAGGTTCATGCATAGAAAAAGGTTATATCAAAATAATGACAAGTTAAAATCAAAAGAGTCAAAACCAAGATAAGACATATCTGGTAAGGTATCAATTTCGGGCATCGCAAAGAGGTTCGTACCTTATCGTGCATAACCAACTCCCAAACCCGAACGACAAATCTGTGTATTATGTAGACCACAGGATCGAGGTTTTGAGTTTTGTAACTTAAAATATAGGTTCCAGTAGACATTCGATCATGCCTAACCCTAAATAATTAGTGGCAACTCCAAGCGTTGGCCATTTCATGATGGTCATCCAAGACCAATAAGATGAGTGATTTGTCTTATGGTCCCTCTCACTGTATCATAAGTCGAGAATCTGTACATTCTCATTCTTATCACATCGCAAAAGAAAAGTCTTGGTCAAGAAGACATTTCCAAGTCAAGAAAATATTTTAAATCGTGCGCACCCATAAATCTATGAGGATCCACCCTACGATACATTGCTATAGCTTGACAACTCCGTTAAGGACAACATAAAACGTTAGGCCAATAACTAGCCATGTCTTGCTAGGTTCCTGGTTCTTTTGATCTTCGATCATTATTTAACTATAACCCATTTTTGTTTTGTCAACTAATCTTTTGTTTAACATGATTGTTGGGATTGCCTTATTTTCGAATAATCATTAGTTTAATAAAAATGGTAATATGGATGTAAACGAAAGTGTTGTTCGTTTCCCCATCACATATCGCACATTTACATATGCATTAGTGTCCTGCCAAACTCCATGGCATGGTTATAACCCAGTCATTAGGAGAATGTGAGCTATCTGCCTTTGTGAGTAACCCTCTGCATAGGCATGGCAATAACTTCCCAAGTGTAAATTACCTATGTCTCTCATGAGTAACTCTCCGTATTCGCATAAGGAAATACATCTAACAGATCAAACTCGTTCCACCAAACTCACGATGGGACTAGGATCGAGGTCCCTCGACTGTCCTTATTGAATGGAGGAGCAATTTGGATACCTATTTGGCATCAACTTAAACCTCATATAGTGTGCCTTATGAGCTAAACCATGTCAAACTATACCAAAATGCTACTAGAATACCTGAAGAATAAGGTCACTCAAGGAAACATTCCTAACCTTTACTCTTAATTACCATAATTATGTAGGTGGCAATGAGTATCCAATGGTCACCCGAATCTGTATTTTTATCATTTATCAAGACATGCCATTATGCTGCCCAAATGATGGTTAACCTTTGTATAAATAAGTGATGGTGAACAAAAACCATTGTTCAAAATGTCTTATACTATAAGCCATTATGCTGTCCGAGTCATGGCTTAATGCACATCTATACTAGTGGTGATGAACAAATATTACTACTGGTCATTTTTTTCATCAAAATAAAATATAGCATCACCTCATGAAGGGCAAATTGCATCTTGGCATGTCGAAAAGCTACCCATCTCTCATCTCGGCACCTTGGCTAAGACATTTGTGACTTTTTTTCTATTCTGATGTTCTTAAATTTTTATTTCCTTACATTTGTCTCCTATATGTTCCATTAACATATTTTTCTTTTGTTTATGTTTTGGTGCATGCATCATTTCATCATAACCATCATGACTATCATCATTTTGGGATAATTGTTCTGGTTTGGTGTTTAGCAAGGGGTGTCATTTATGGAGCAACAACTTATCTCCTTTATCGAGTCCTCTGAAAATGTTAGGACATGGTCAGAAGGTCAGCAATGTCAAGATAGAGACATCCTAAAGCCGACTACATCTAAAAAATGCATGAAAAGATCAAGGTCAATTTTCGTCAAAATGATTACTAGGAACTGAAGCATATTTGGGATAGTTAGGATCACAATGAGAAAAAAGCCTTCACTAAAAATTATGGGGATATAGCTCTCTTACTTTAAGTTTAATTGGATGATGGCTTATTACGTGTAGCGACATAGTTTTGGAATTCGGCCTACCAGTGTCTCACCTTCAACCAACAAGATTTAGTCCCTACCATTGATGAGTACACAACCTTGCTTAACATAGAAAGGGCTAAGTTGGACCGGATTTACTGTAAAGCACTAACACCTCTATTATTCAAGAAAAGGTTGAGGCAAATTCTTGGAGCCATAAAAGCATAAGTTGATAGTCATGTCAAAGTAAAAGTGAGCAATAAATGCATTTCTTGGGCTAGCCTGAAAGAGGGCATGGTAAATCTTTCTGATCAAAAGAAAGCTTAAGATTTCTATGCTCTAGCAATCTACAAGCTCATTATATTCCCAAAGACTTTGGTTTATGTGGAGGCAGCAACCACAGATTTTTTTTCTCGCTTATGTTGCAACATCAACCCTACTTCTGCCATTATCACTGAAACCATCTGTGCCCTCAGCTTTTGTAAAAGAACAAGAACAGGAAGGTTTGTCGGGTGTACCCTATGACTCCAGATATGGCTCTTTGGTCATCTTTGTGTTAGGAGAGGGAGAGTTAGGCAAAATTACTTCTTCAATAATAGTCCTCTTTTGGTGCCATTAGAGGAAGTATGTCATTAAGAAAAGGTTGAGGAATTACGAAATGTCAAAAAGAAAAAAATCACATGGGGAGCTCCATGGGTGCTCCCTCAATTGATTGTGTATAGATGTGGAGACTAAACTTATGTACCACTCCTAAGATTATGGGGAAATACCAATCACATGGGCCGGTAATTCTTCCTGTTCTTCAAAGACTTAGGACATTGGGATTTAGAATACGAGGAGCCCAATTATAATGCAAAAGTCCAGTTAGCTTTCCAAGCTTGGAAAAAGATCCATTGTGTTGAAAGATATTAGAGAAGAAGCCCCAGCACCTCTGGATACGAAGAATGGAGACTCTGTCATACCAATGATCCATTGCCACCTCCTAACTCTAGAATACTGCAAATCCTAATAGAAGAATCACTTTCTGAGATCTAGCTACTTAGAATGGAGTTCAAACGAGAAAAGGCATCCTTTGCCATAGAAATCTCTCGACTTAAAAAGGAAAAGGGCCAGCAAGAAATGGATTTCTATTTTAGGAATGGTGAAATTGATCGAGTCATTAAAGAAAGGGATCGCTTCAAAGATGACCTTGAGATCCTGACCAAGGATTATATGACACTCCAAAAAGCTAACAAGTCCTGATGCATTGGCAAGACATTAGTAGAATGGGAAGCGAAAGTTGCCATTCTCAGTCATGAACTGAATCAACAAAAAGAGGAAGTTAGAACCAGCAAAGAAAAGTTCATGAGGGCACATGTTTTTGTTTCCACTTACCAACGAAGAAATCAAAGACTCCAGGTGCAAATACAAGAAACAAGAGCTGCCCGGATTGAAAATGAAGCCCTCATTCATAAAATCCAAGAGTTAGAATAGTCTCTTCAAGATCATCAAGGTCAGATCAATGAACTAACAAGGGTGTTCGAGCAATGCGAACTAGATTGGTGAGCGATAATTGACTAAATACGTCTAAACTTCCAAGAACAACATCAACACCTCACTAAGCAAGTTCGGATGGCTCAATGAAAGGCGGATGACATGATTGAAGTAGCTTGGTCCATATGGTGGGACATCATACTTGTGGGAGATTGTGAGCAATGACTTTTGGGTTTTCTTGATCGTGTGATTGCATAATGTAATCATGTTAGATACTTTCAGATGTAATCATGATGTAAAAGATGAAACCTTTTTGTGACTCTATGAATGATGTTTTTGATGAAGCTATTCCAAGAATCAATTATCTCCAATGCATATGCACATTTAATTTTACTATTTTTCATTGTACTTGCATCAATCATTCATTAGCTTAACTCATCATTGCATCATAAATGCTCATCAATAAATACACTTTTTTAAAATGTCTAATACGAAAATTAGGCCATAAAAGTGTAAGGGATTCCAAGGTCAATCAGAAATACAAAACTTTACATTACATACCGCTACAACACACGATGCTGAAACCAAATCATGGAAAGTGATCATGAAGCTCGTATTGAACGACTTGAGCTAATGGTTAAGGAATCACAAGACCAGATGCTTCATCAGAAATATGAAATGCAGAATTAAAGTGCAAAACTTATGGAACTAATGACCACCTGTATGAAAAAAAAGGACAAGCCAGCACTGCTAAAACAAAGAATGATCCTCCTAATGTTAAAAGTCCCCCTGCCAATAATCTAGAACCTGCCCAAAGAGAAACTAGAGAAGAACAATGGCCCACTCCTATACCTGTCGCTTAGATTTCGCCAGTCATCTACCATAATCTTATTGTAGTAGGTTAATTCATTCCCGATACTCAACGGGTGAATGCTGGAGTCTTATCAGCAAATCTGATAACCCTTGACCATGAGGAACTAGAGAAAGTAGAAGGTCAAACGAGTAGCATGACTATGATAGAAGTGAACAAATTCTAGCTCTGAAAAAATGCCTTCAAGCTATCAAGGGGAGTGATAAGTTCGGAGCTCTTAATGCGTATTTGTTGTCTTTGGTGTCCAACCTTGTTATTCCCCTAAAGTTCAAAGTCTTAAAGTTTGAAAAGTTTAATGGAACCACTGACCCTTTTGTCCATATTCGAATGTACCTACAAGAGATGGTTGGGTATGAGAAAGATAAAAAGCTCATCATCCATTGCTTCTAACATAACCTCATTGGGGCAGAAGCTCAATGGTATATCGAGCTAGACAATGTGAAAATCCAATCATGGGCTAACTTGGCTAAGGCCTTTCTAAATCAATACCAGCACATGTTGGATTGGGCACCGGATCAATTTTGCTTGATGAATTTTGAAAAAAGATATACTGAAAGCTTCAAGCAATATGCCCAAAGGTAGAGACAAGAAGCAACCCTAGTCTAGCCTTTTCTTCTAGAAAAAGTGATGAGAATCACTTTCATCCAGACCTTATGTGCTCCTTATTATGAGAAGCTCATAAGAAATGCCACCAAGAAATTCACAGACCTAGTCCTCTTAGGAAAAATGATTGATGCAGCCATTAAGAGTGGTAGAATGTCAGCTGGGGAAATGTCTGGATCAAGCAAGAAACCTATTGCTAGTAAAAAAAAAGGAATGAGAGGCCAATGCCATAAGTTATGCCAGCTCATCTCAACCAAAATGACATCAAATACCTAACCCTCATTACCTAAGCATGTTGTACTCTCGCCCTATCACCACCCCTCCTCAGCCAATTAATGCCATAACCTACAACCTATCCTTTGCAATCCCATCTAACCCACTGCAAAGCTACCCTTCACAAGTTCACCAAAGCACCAATTGAGCAACCAATAATGCACCTAGTAATCGAAGGATAAATCAACAAAGGTAACATTTTGATCCCATCCCTATGACTTATAAGGAGTTCTACCATACCTTGCTCCAAAATCATTTAGTGGCCCTAATCTATATCCTAGAAAAGAAGCCATCATACCCTAATGGTACAACCGTAATGCCCACTGGGAATACAATGCTAGGGCAGTAGGGCATGACATTGAAAACTACATATCTTTTAAATGAAATATGCAAAATCTAATTCACTCAAAGGTCTTGCAGTTTGGGATGAACCAAGGACCAAATGGTATTGCTAATCCTTTACCAAACCATATTAAAGCAGTTGCAAACATGATCGTCACTGAGAACAAACATGAAGTAAGGGCATAGAGGATGTAAGGATGCCAATATTCTTGGTTTGGCAAGCACTGATTCAGGTCTGGTTGCTCAACGCAATAGAAAAATTGGAAGACAATCCGAACAACTTCTGTGACTTCCATACAATTATAGGTCATACCCTATAAACATGCAGGGAGTTTAGGTACTTCGTTCAAAAAATGATGAATGAAGGCTAGATAGAATTCTATCATGAGATCACACCTGTTACTGAGTCTATCAACATGATAGGAGATAAAACCATGAAGCCACCTTGTAGGAGAAATCGACCCCTTAGTCTTTATGGCAAGCCAAGTTTTGAGGTCAACTCTTTAACCTTGCACCAAAGTTAGTGGTAGAAGTACCTAAACCATTCTTGTATAAGAGCAACAAAGCTGTCCCATAGAAATACAAGAATCAGATTGTGATGATTGGAGAACTAACTTCCTCAACTGCTGTTATGGAACTGCTAGAAGTTAGTTATCTAACCTATAGCGATATGTGTTATGCTCCCCTAGCTCAAGAAAAATAGAAGGTTGATACATCTCTAAGCATAAATACTGCTCAGACCAAAGTAAAAAACTTTGAGCCTAAAAAAGTCAAGAAAGTAGTGAGTGAAAGAGAACCCACAGAGTTGCTTAAGTTCATCAAGCATAATGAATACTACATTATGGATTAATTAAGCAAACAACCCACCAAGATTTCTGTGCTATCTCTGCTTTTTAATCTAGAGGTTTATCAAAATGCACTACTAAAGGTGCTAAATGAAGCATATGTGCCTCAGATGTCTCTATAGATAAGTTGGATCGACTACTAAATAACATCATGGCCGATAATTACATCTCCTTCACTGATGATGAGATCCCACCCATAGGCAAAGTCATTTATAAAGCTCAGTATATCATTACCCATTGTAAAGGACGCATTTTGCCCAAAGTACTTATAGATAATGGGTTGGCCCTTATTGTCATGCTTATGACTACATTAAACAAACTCCCTATCGATCAGTCTAACATTAAAAGTAGCCGTACCATAGTTCAAGCTTTTGATGGAACGTGTCATGGAGTAATTAGAAATATCATAATCCAGCTTCAGATAGGCCCATGTACATATGATGTTGCTTTCAATTTATAGATATTAATCCTTCTTACAACTGTCTATTAGAAAGGCCATGGATATACTCTGCAGGAGTTGTCCCATCCTTGCTCCATCAAAAGCTTAAATTTATGATAGATGACAAAGTAGTCACCAACGAAGTTGTAAAAGAAATGATTGCCATTACGTTCACTGAGGATATCTACATAGAGCCTAATAAAGATGCACCAGATTCATTATTCCAATCCTTAAAGTTTGTCAATGCAACATTTATGGGAGAAGGATTGCCAATAGTTGAATCCCACCTATTAAAGAGTACCCACTCGAGTTTAAAAATGATTATTGGTAATGGTTCCCATGCTGGAAAAGGGCTTGGCAAGAATCTACAAGGGATAGCCCAAGCCTTACAGGTCACCACTTAAGCCAACAAAATAAGCTTAGGATTTAAGGCTAATGTGCACTCAAGAAAATAGCAAGAAAAAAGGATCTGTAACCAGGAGATAATACGATCATTAGGTTAAGAAAAAGAGCCAAAGCTAACAATGTTTCCATCTCTCCATAAGATATTTCATTTGAAAAGATGAAATGATCCAAGCCGATCGGGAAAGCAAAAGGCTAAAGATGTCTTGGTCATCCTAAACTGAGCACTTAACAACCTCTATCTCCAAGATACGAAGCCATAAAATTCATGTCCTTCCACTAAAACTTTATTTTGATGATAGGGCCATGACGGAAGCCCATGCACTTTTCCTGTCCCTTTCATGTAACGTCAAGAAATAAAAGCCTACCTGTCCCCACCCATAGAGAGATAGGTGTCCTATATAAGGGGCATTTTTTATCATACATTATCAATGAAATAACTTTTGCATATATCATTCCATATTGTGTATCACTTTTCAACCCTTTTGCCTCCATTACTCTTTTGCCTTCATTTTTATCCAAATCCATGCGTTGTAGGTGTGCCTTTTGCAATGTTTCTTTCTTTGCCCTTTCAGGTGTAATGATTATAGTGACATGGATATGTCAATGGATCTTTGAAGATAATTTTGAACAGTCAATTTGAACTAATAAAGATGATCCTAAAATAGATTTTAAAAAAAGCTTTGTACCACCAGACCTCTCACGATTAGTTAAATAAGAAAAGAAGCAGATCATGCCCCATAAAGACCGAATGGAAGTAATAAATCTGGGTACTTAGAAATTGAAAAAAGGTTAAAATTGAACCTTAATAAAGTAAATAACTAGGACCAAGCTGATAGACATACTCCAGGAATAGTTGGATGTATTCGCTTGGTCATATCAAGAAATACCAGGACTAGACACTGATATAATGGTCCATAAACTTCAAATTAAGCCCAGATGCAAATCGATCCGGTAAAAGTTAAGGAGCATGGAACCAAAAATGCTTTTCAAAATTAAAAAGGAAGTCAATAAGCAATTTGTTGCAAGGTTTATTGGAAAAGCCAAATATCCAGAATAGGTTGCCAATATAGTCCTAGTCCCAAAAAAAGATGGCAAAGTACGAATGTGTGTTAATTATCACAATTTGAATCGAGCTAGTCTTAAAGATAACTTCCCATTATGCCATATCGACACTTTGGTAGACAACACGACCAAGAATTCTTTGTTTTTCTTCATAGATGGATTCTCAGGCTACAACCAGATGAAGATAGCACCCGAAGACATGCAGAAAACAACTTTTTTAACCATGTAGAGGATATTTTACTATAATGTCATGCCTTTTGGACTTAAAAATGCTAGGATAACCTATCAACAGGCCATGGTAACCCTATTCCATGACATGATGCATAAAGAAATTAAGGTCTACGTTAATGACAAGATTACCAAGTCAATGAAAGAGGATGAGCATGTCACAGACCTTCAAAAACTTTTTGAACGGCTATGAAAATTTTAGCTTAAATTGAATCCTGCCAAGTGTACCTCTAAAGTCACTTTGGGTAAGCTTTTAGGCTTTATAGTTAGCAAAAAAGGGATTAAAGTTGACTTAGATAAAGTCAAAGCCATTCAAGATATACCACCACTTTAAACCTAAAAGGAAGTAAAAAGCTTTTTAGGGAGATTGATCTACATTGCTAGATTAATATCCTAGCTCACTGATAAATGCAACCTTATCTTTCAGCTTCTTCGTAAACAAAATCTAGAAGAATGGAATGAGGCATGTCAAGAAGCCTTTGATAAAGTCAACCTTTAATCCTTTACTAGGCAGTCTTTGACAAGCCTATGGGTTATGTATTAGGGCAGCATGATGAGTCAGGAAAGAAGGAACAAGCAATCACTACTTAAGCAAAAAGTATATAGAAAACGAGTGCAATTACTTCACAGTCGAGAAGTTATGCTATGCTTTAGTGTGGACAGCTAAGAGATTCAGGCAGTACATGTTGTATCACACCACATGGTTGATTGCAAGGCTTGATCCTATAAAGTATCTATGCAAAGCCCCTGAATTATCAGAAAGGCTAGCTAGATGGCAAGTCTTGCTTTCTGAATTTGACATTGCCTATGTTAGTCAAAAGGCCATTAAGGGCAGTGTGATAGCTGACTTTTTAGCAAGTGGAGTGGTAGATGACTATGAACCCTTAAATTTTAACTTTCCAAATGAAGACCTAATGTGCATTTCTGAGAATGAAGATGCCTCTAACCAAGATTGATCCTAGAAAATGTATTTTGATGGAGCATAAAACGCTCTAGGACATGGAATTGGGGCAATACTGATGTCACCCGATAAAAGTCATTATCTATTCATAGCAAGGCTAAATTTTGACTACACGATTAATATTGCAAAACATGAAGCTTCTGTCATGAGGCTTCAAACAGCCATTGAGAAGGATGTCAACATATAATAGGTGTTCGGTGATTCAACCCTAGTCATGTACCAATTAAAAAGAGAGTGGCAAACTCGCGATGCCGAGCTGATGTAGTATAGGAAGCTGATAGTACAGTTTAAGAAAGAATTTGATGATATTAGTTTTTGACACTTACCTTGAGAAGAGAACCAAATAGCTGATGTTTTGGCTACCTTATCATCCATGGCTAAAGTCAACAAAAAGTTAGACATTGCTCCCATCTACACAACTCCAGTTCATTGTCATAGTTTTGAAAAAGATAAGGACGGCCTACCATGGTACTATGACATCCTTTGTTACATCAAGGATCAACAATATCCTAAACATACAACCGAGACTGATAAAGGACTATCAAAAGGCTGGCTATGGGATTTGTTCTTGATGGAAAATCTTATACAAAAAGAGTCACGATCAAGTATTGCTCAGATGTGTTAACACTCCTAAAGCCAAAAAGATCTTAGAAGAAGTTCATGAAGGGATTTTTGGCACACATGCTAATGGACATCGAATAGCCAAGCAAATCATGATAGTGAGTTATTATTAGTTAACTCGAGAGAGAGAGATTGCATCAATTATGCCCGAAAATGCCATAAGTGTTAAATCTATGCTGACAAGATCCATATCCCTCTAGTGCCACTTTACATCATGATGGCCCCATAGCCCTTCTCCATGTGGGGCTTGGATGTGATTGGGCCAATCACCCCTAAAGCTTCGAATGGGCATCGTTTTATCTTGGCAGCGATTGACTATTTCACCAAATAGGTAGAGGCTACCTCATATGCTAAAGTCACTATATCGACTATCTGTAAGTTTGTCAAGCGGGATGTCATTTGTAGATATGGCCTCCCAAGCCAAATCATCACAGACAACACAAGCAATTTAAACAATAAAATCATGCAAGCAGTCTATTCATAGTTCAAGATCCAGCATCATAATTCTATCCCTTATCGCCCAAAGATGAATGGGGCAGTTGAGGTAGCTAATAAAAACATTAAAAGTAGTTGAAAAAATGGTCGAGACTTACAAAAACTAGCATGAAAAGCTATTCTTTGCACTTCACGCCTACCGAACCTTAGTTCGCACTTCTACGAGTGCTACCCCATTTTTTCTTGTCTATGGGATGGAAGCTATAGTCCCTATCAAACTTGAAATCCCTTTTTCTCAGAGTCTTGATAGAAACCAAACTTGAAGAAGCCGACTAGGTCAAGAACATATATGACCAGCTCAACCTCATCGAGGAAAATTGCATGAAGGCCATCTACCATGGTCAAATGTATCAAAGACATATGATCAGAGCCCACTATAAAAAAAATGCGCTCATGACAAAAAGATGCACCCATGACAATTTTACCTAGGCGAATTGGTATTAAAGAAGATCCTCCTAATTCACAAAGATGCACGGGACAAGTGGACCCGTAATTGGGAAGGACCGTATGTTGTGAAGTAAGCGTGCTCCAAAAAGGCCCTAATCTTATCAGAAATAGATGGCAATGTCTTGCCCAACCCAGTCAACTCAGATTCCATCAAGAAATATTACATGTAAAGGGCAAAAACCTGAAAAGGCATCCTTCAAAAAGAGGGAGAAAGCAAAAAACACACAAAAAAACAAAAAAATAAAACAAAAAAGAGAGGAAAACAAAAAGAGGTCTAGATGAAAATTTGAAAAAGACATCTGGGCAACCAACCCAATTACAGTTGAAAACCTATAAGGGTAACTTAAGAAGATCAATTTTGATGGGACATGAACTAAGAGTACCTACAGGATAATGCAAAGCAATCCTAAAGATCTTTTGAAGATCAGCTTATGCTAGGCACATTAATTGTTTAGGAAAGATTCTGAAATGTACCTAAAGAACATCCATGTCATGATTGTTAGAGGCATTTCTCGCCTAAAAGATCATCTTTCTCATTACCCTATCAATTGCTTGTCAACTATTGTATTGAGTTATGTCTCTTTGTTGTCATAAGTAAATATTGCCTTGTTTCTTTTAACCCATGCACAATTCACATTGCACCTATCATTTAACTTATAATATTTGATAATTAACTAAAATACGTATCAGGACATCTTGACATTACATCAAAAGGAAAAAAAAAGCACAAGAAACTCTGCCCACACCCCAATCATCAAGATCATGCACTTTTCACATCCAAACACCCGCTTGGCATAACCATTCACCAAACTATTACTTGGTTTCATAAGCCATATCTTAAGAAAAACCATTTTGGGTTAACCAAAAATCGACCCCTGTGTTCTATTAGAATCCTATCAGAGACATCAACCTAATCAGTTGAATAGTCTCTAAATTATTGATAATGCCTTCCATTTGTCAGAAAAATGATTGAGCCTCCTGATTCGAGAAATACAACAATCCAAGTTCTTGAGACTAAATTTTTGGTCATAGCCTAATAAAGCCAGGACAACCTACAATCCCTAACGAGATTAGGAAAATTTTTGTCTATAATTGCAACAAAGATGAATCACCATCCCTTTAAAAGTCTGAATGATGTACAAGGAGAACTAAAGCTATCTCCCGTATTAGACTTCACATCATGCAATCATGATAGCATTTCATATCATGCACTCATATTACCATCATACATCATTTTTACAGTATCACTTCTAGCCAGGTTTACTGAACCTGTAAAGAATTCTATTAAAAGTCAAGAACTAGTGCTAAAACCCTTTATAATAGAAAATTTTGTCATGAACTTCTATTAAAAAAAGCTTGTATTAGAAGTTTTATCGAAAAATTTATTGCCACTTCTTCAAAGCCCGCATATCAGTGGCACCTTTTTTAAAGCCCACATGTTAGTGTCACCCCTTAAAAATCCCATAAGTTAGCGGTACCCCTTAAAAAACCCATAAGTCAGTGGCACCCTTTCAAAGCTCACAAGTCAGTGGCACCCCTTAAAAAGCCCACAAGTCAGTGGCACCCTTTAAAAAACCCAAAAGTCAGTGGCACCCTTTTAAAGCCCATGAGTTAGTGGTACCCCTTAAAAGCCCACAAGTCAGTGGCATCTTTTTAAGCCCATAAGTCAGTGGCACCCTTTTAAAGCCCATAAGTCAGTAGCACCCCTTAAAAGCCTATAAGTCAGTGGCACTCCTTAAAAGCGCATAAGTCATTGGCACCCTTTTAAGCCCACAAGTCAGTGGCACCCTTTTTAAAGACCATAAGTTAGTGGCATCCTTTAAAAGCCTACAAGATAGTGGAACCTTTTTAAAGCCCATAAGTCAGTGGCACTCTCTTCAAAGCTCATAAGTCAGTGGCACCCAAGTTGAAGCCTGTACAAGCTAGTGGCACCAGTGTCAAAGCCCACAAAGCTGGTGGCACCAATGTCTAAGTCAAAGCCCATACAAAACTAGTGGCACCAAGTCTAAGTCAAAGCCTACACAAGCTAGTGGCACCCAAGTTCGAGTCAAGGCCCATACAAGCTGGTGGCACCAAGTTTAAGTCAAAACTCGCACAAGTTAGTGCACCCGAGTCAAAGTTTGCATAACTAGTGGCACCCACACCAAAGATCCACGTTACTCTATACCTACCTAAGGGGGTCAAACCTTAGAAAACCTAACACCCTAGTGTTTTATGGAGCATCAGTCCACCCCAAACAAAATAGTGTCTATTTGCCCTTGCCCTACTTCTGATTCTTAGCAACGGTCAAAAAAGGGCAACTATAGACACTTTATTTTGCCCAGACTAATTTTTAGCAATCTTGACCATGGATATAGGAAGGGGCGATGATCGCCGAGCGACATTATTTTAAAGAGGTCAAAGAGGCCTAGGGATCATAGATAAATGCAAAGATATGGCATCAAATTACATAGTTTAAGGTGTCTAGGGATAAAATATATGAAAAAAATTCATAATTGTAATTGAATGTATTGATACATGGTTCTTATGTATTGATACAATGCTTCAATGATCCAAAAATTTGAAATGTCCCTATTTATATCGATACAACATGTAGATGTATCGATATATGAGCCTCTATATTGATATAGGACCTCGTGTATCGATACTAGGCCATCCCAAGACCAAAACATGCTTTTTATAAAGAAATGCATCGATACATATCAACATGTACCGATATAGTGGTTTATAGTATCGATATAATGATCATTGTATCGATGCAATGTTCATTGTATATATACACTTAAGGTTTTTGGACCAAATGTATTGATACATTTTGCAATGTACCGATTCATGCAAGCCATTTTTCACGATTCGAGCATTTTTGACTTGTTCTTTATTGATCTAAAACTCAATTTTACCTCATTTCTTTGCATCAAAGAAGATCAAAACCCATATCAAATTATGAATTTGGACTTTTAAATTAATCAAAACATTTTTTAAGTCTAAATTGGATCAAAAGGGTTAATATCATTTGATCACCTTACTCTTCCCTAGTTGTTGGCCAATATCACCATCAACCACCCTATTTACTGGAAAATCATTTCAGCATCTAAACCAGCCACCCTATGCATATCACATTAGCAGTAAGTTACTCCCTACAACCACCCTATAGCCACCATGCTGACATCACTTTGTCTCCCTTGAGCAATGACCAAAAAACACTCCAAATTGGCTCCAAAATACTGGTATAAATGGACAACTTCTGTCTCAGCTAAAAAAGGTTAGATTCTAGCTCATTTTCACTTCCAAAACACACACATCAAAATAAACCAAATCCCGTAGCTCTTTACTCAGCACCCATGAACAGCCCCAAAACACTTACTTTCAATAACTACATATTCTAAAAATCATCCTCATCCATACTAGAACCAAAACCTCATTATTTCTCTCATTTTTTGCTTATTAACAATAAGATAGAGGAAAATTCAAGCCATCTCTATTGCTCTAACAGTTTGGCCAAAAAGTAAAGTTTATTGGTATAACTTCTCACTTTATCATTTTTATTTTTTATTTTTTAGCATCTTCATCATTTTAGTGAGCTCTCTATGTTTCCATAACCCTCTTAGGATTATCATGCATTATGGTGGCTTTTGGTTAGGGCGTTTAGGATTTGGATGCTTTAATGCTCCTTTGATATCTCTTGCTCATACGTTTTATGCCATGTCTATGAATCTTGTTATCCTTAATCCACATAGAATCATTAGCCTAACACATTTCAAGCATATTTATGCATTAACTTAGATGAATCATTATCATTTTTAGCATCCATAACATTTTCTTGTCACAATGCATAAAACTTTCTTTCTCTAAACTATTGGTAAAGTTAGCATCCCCTTCATGTTATGTGCCATCCCTTAGTATGTTTGTTGTCTTCTCCTTGTCAAAATACATGTTTGATGGCTGTCAAAATTGAATTTCAAAAACCCCCAAGCCAAGCATGTTAACCTCAACCAATAGGGATTAGCATCGACTTAGCATTTTCTTTAAAGTTAGCAAAATATCTTAGGGAAAATTAAGTTTTCCAAATCTAGAATCCTGGTTAAATGAGCCTGAATCTTTTGATTTTTCAACAAAAATAGCTTTGCACACATTCTCAAAATGTTCGTGCCTTATTTTTGGCTCAAAACCTTGAGTGGTATGATTAATGGGCTATTTCATTGTCCCAAACTATTCCAAGGCTGTGTAAATGAGTTCGTAATACTTCTGCCACTCTTTCCCTTTTGTCATAAATGTTCAAACATCAATGACTTGATTGTGGACCCATAGAAATAAAAAATGAGAGAAATCCCTTACTTTGCTTTAGCCCCTACTAGAAGCACAACTATTAGAAATTGAAAACTCAATTTAAAATCTTAAACAATTTTTTATGAATTTTTTGATATTTTTCTATGAAAGCATGTTGAATTATCTTTAAAACAATGCCTTGTTCACCCACGGATCATTTTGGATGAGGGAGTTATGATTTTTCAAGTCTAAACTATCTAGAACCTTTGGAATC